>LSSL01000161.1:70457-128055 GCA_001953115.1 Smittium mucronatum | reverse complement strand
CTACTACTACTACTACTACTACTACTACTACTACTACTACTACTACTACTACTACTACTACTACTACTACTACTACTACTACTACTACTACTACTACTACTACTACTACTACTACTACTACTACTACTACTACTACTACTACTACTACTACTAATAGCACTAGTAAATCAACTGCTAGCATTGAAATCATTATAAGTACTACAGAAACAATTATAATAACTTAATTTTATTCTCATAATAATGGGAAAATATTATATTGAAAAAAATATATATATTATTTTTCAAATATCCTTAAATCATTATTAATTCTCTGAAAATTTTATTTTGATTTCAATTTTTTTAATTTTTTGAATACTTTTATTAATATCTTACTTTTTTTTATTTTAATAAGATTTTTTTAAACGTATGCTATTATCTTTTGGATTTTTTTTTGGTTTATGATATCAATTGACTCAATTTTTTTTTATTGTATTAATGAAAACAATGAATTTGCATAAGCTACACTTCCACCTAGCTCTAACACGCTTTTTTTGTTGCTAAATAAATGGCGGCTTCTCCTTTTTAATTTAATTGAAAAATTTATTTTATCTGTTAGTATATCTGCTTTCGGTTAATCTTCCTTTTCTTTTTTTTCTTTTTCGCTGTTTAGAAATGATTAAGGGTGTAGATTAACTTTCACGTACTGTTTCATGTATCGATTTTATCCCAAAGTGCAAAGATGTTACGTAGAAAAGTCATTCATTTTTAATAAATATCTTTATATATTGTGAAAGTTTTTATCACACACACACCCAAAAAATAAAAAATTGTTCAAATTTTCAGACTTTTTCTGTTGATTTCATAACGCCTTTTTATTTGATCTAGTTTATCAACAAATTATCTTTTTTTATTTTATTTAGTGATTGAAGACGGAAGAATCACTTTTAATTTACCTCCATCATATTGAGATCTACTACCTATATTTATACCTCTTGGTTTGTAAAAATTAAAAAGCATCAAATCGGTTCATTTTACACAAATTTTATCACAGAAGTTCCATCTAAAGATTCACACCAACCCTGCTCATACTTTTATATCGATATTTTGTTTTTGAATTTTGGTAGAAATCTCTTTTTGGAACAAATTATTTCACATGAATAGATATTTTTTTCCTAAAGATACTCGATAAGTTCGATAGAAGTAAGATATCTGTAGAATAAAATATTTTTATTGGTTGATTTAAGATCTGAAGATAGATTTTTTTAAAATATACCAAAACCTAAATATTTTTCTATGTTTATCAATGATTTACCTTGATATACATAAAATTTCCAACATTACCCAGTCTTTTCAGATAAAACCCAAACTTTGAAACCCCTTTTTATAGGTTTATTCGATATAAAACGCCTGAAATATGAATTTTCCCTGAATTTTATCATTGATTCATTGATTCATCGATGAATATATTTTCTCCAGGGTTGGATTTTTTTTTTTTGAAAATTCTCATTAATTCTAGTTAAAAAAATTCTGATTTTGAATATTTTATTGTATTTTTTTCCAAATTTATATCCGCAACCCAAATGAAAATTAGATGTTATGTTATGTTATAAAGAAGTTTGAATACACCAGGTTTGAAACATATTAATCGTGTATTTTGGATCTGAGGTCCCATAATTTTTTATAGATGAATTTTCTTTATCCCCATAAGTAGATTAATTTCCAGAAATAAGTTGAAGACCTTATGTCTATGTTATTATTTTTTATTTTTAAATTTGAAATCAATTTATTTATTGAATTTTATAGCAATCTCTTTCAACAGCTCGTGATCAAAAAATAGTTTGAAATTTTTATAAGGAGTAATAGAACTTAGATCCAAAATATGACTCGAGATATTAATGGAACTAGAAAATTTTATTTATTGGAGTGGAATATTGAAATAATTTCTCCGATCTTTTTAAACACGATTATTTGAATATTTAACTAACTTTAAATCAAATGATTCATCATACTCGTTTTCAGGTTTGTAAAATTTTTCTAGTTGAAAATTTATAACTCTCTCAGAATCTTGATTTGAGTTTGAGTTTATATCACAGATTGTATCATATGACAACTTATTTCAAATCCCATCAGATTATCCATTTTTTAAAACAAAAGATATAAATAATTAATTATCCAAATGTAAAAATTTAAAAATCACAAAAAATAAATGTGTTTTTTCAAATTAAATCTTTAAAACCTTAATCTAAAATCAGGGGTTTAAATTAAATTAATATTCAAAACTCACATAAGAATAAAAAAATCAATTTAAAATCAGTATTATTTCCGCCATCTGGCCATAACTGAAAATGTATTCGCTATCTAAACTATAAGCTGCTGTTACAATGTTTTTGGTATAAGTAGACCCTTTTTTTCATTCCAATAGAACTTTTTTTCTGAATCTGTGGGGTAATTCTTATAAATTATTAGCGAGTTTCACCTATGAACATTAATACATATAAATTTTGATTAGAATTTAATTTTTATTATGTATTATTAATTTTTTGATTTTTGATTGGTATAATAATTATTCAATCCGATAATAACTCTTGATATTTTCACCAAAAAAAAATAACCCATAAAATTTTAAAAAAGGCCTATTGGAATGAAAAAAGGTTCTATTTCTGTGGAAAAAGAGGTTTTTGTTATGAAAAGCACTATATTTATACTTTGAATTTGAATTCTTTAATATACTAATAAAACCCCCCAATTAAATATTTGTATTATGAACACCATCTGGCCACAACTAAAAATATCCTTGTGGCCTTAACAATTAGTTGGTTTTAAATTTTCATGATTATCTATTAGTTTTTTTTATAGTTTTTTTTAATTTTATTTTACGCAGAATTTATTTTTAAACTTAATAAAAGTGAACAAAAACACTATTAAAAAATTTAAAAAAAAAAGTTGAAAAAATTAAAAAAAATATCCTACCCAGCTCCGCTCTGCAGCTCTAGCACTCCGTACCCACTGGGAATTTGTTCAAGGATTATATATTGGTATATAAAATAAAACTCTTTGCAATGTAAGATCAGAATTTTACTCATAACTATTTTCAAAATTGTGAGAAATGCCCCAAAGTTTCTAGTTATATGTGAATTTTTTTCTATATGTTATTCGTGAAAATTTTCCAAAAGTAATCTATATGAACTAAAATTAATTTTAAATTTACACTTCACGCAATCTTTCTGTTAAATACTATTGGGCATAAAATACTGATTTTTTTTATTTTTCATAAAGAGACTCATAAAATACTATATGAAAAATAATATTATATAATTTGATATCATTTTTTTGGAAAATTTCTTACTCTAGTCCATTTGAACCTCCGATATTTATTAAAACTGCGTGAAACTGGACACTAAAAGCGAAAAATTTGAGTTGAGTTTTAGACAAAAGAAAAAAATTAGCCAATCTTTTCGTTTCGAAATTATTTCTTTTAATTTTCTGGAAATTTACGGACAAAAATGGAAGGTAAAAAATATATTCTCTTAATATTTTACAGAATTTGTGGAAATTTCCAGATTTTTTCTACAAATTAACTCCAAAATTCATAAAATAATCAGGGGGATTAAGCAAAAATAACACTTTTTTCGAAATAATTGCAAAAATAGTTAAATTTTAAATTCATTGTAAAAATAATCAGAATAAATCGAAATGAATATATATTCAGCGAATAAGAGAAATTTCAATCCAAGTTTCTAAGCCAATCCAATTGATTAACCAAATTTTTTTAATTATCTTTAGTTTTCTTTTTATGTGGGTTAAAGTTTATCAAGAAAACAAAAACTATGATAAATAAGAGATTCCTTCCAGAAAAGACTGTTTTTTACCTTCTAAACAATTGCCTAAATAAAGTTTAATCAAAACCAAACCAATAAAAGTTATAAATATCTACTAATCCTACTACACCTTCATTTTGCCAAATAAAGATGGTTTCTGTAATTAATATTGTGAATTAATCAATAGATTTATGCTTTAATTCTGCAACATATATCTAAATAAGGATATTAGTAGATATATATTAAGCGGTGCTGCGACATTTGACCCAATTTTTTGACCCAAATACCATTTCATCAAATGCACATTGACCCAATGGATAATTCACCAAATGAAAATATCGCCCAACGGATATTTCATCAAATGAAGACATCACGCAATGAAAATTGGTGAATTCTTTTTTTTTTTCTATAACTCACTTCGCGATCAAAACAATCTTTTCAAAACATAATAAAATCTTTAACAATATGAATTGTAAATAATATCATGGCTTTATAAGAAAGAAAATCCATATAAAATCTTGAAAAGCTGCTAAAAATACTCTATTAGAGCGAATTTGTTTATTTATTAAAACATTATGATAGAAGACAACAAATATTTGAGTTTCTAACTCAAATCATCGAATCCTGAATACACAAGTGCTAGATTTAACAAAGAATTCGTATAAACACAAATTTTTACTATGGGTGGAACTAGCCAAATGTTTTTGGATGAAATGTCCATTTGGCCAAACTTCTTTGGGCCATTTGTCTTGGGGTGAAATGTCATACAACCATTTTAAACAAATGGCCACTCTCAAAGAGAACCTCGCATTTTTGTAATTCGTTCCAACATTTACTGCAGCTCATTTACTTGGTACATTTAGCCCAATAAAAAAGAAAATTACGTGTTTTGATATTGTTAGAAAATCCTTTAGAGTTCCTGAAGTTCTGTGTAAAATCGTTTCCATTCGCTAAATATATAACTCCATCAATTTAATTTGACTATTTTTGTAATTATTTTATATAACATTACTATTTTTGCATTCGGTTGGTATATTGAACCATTTATCCGTAGGTACTCAGCCGGTAGCCCGGCAGAGGAGCTTATTGTATTTAGGATAATAGTCTTTTCTATACGACTTTTTCTTTTTTTCATATTTTTTTAGTGTAGTTTTTAATGAAGTTATCTTACAATAAAACTCCGTGATACTAAAAAAAAAATTGGTATTTTTGCTTAATCCCCTATAATTAATCTAAAGATTCTTTAGCACTAAAAGGAAATAAAAGCTACTGATCTCATAATAGAATTTTATATATTCCTTCATAAAGTGTATATTGCACAACTTTATATTTGCTAAAGCTTGAAAAGGCCTATCCCGGAATTATAACTAAACATCAAATAGTATATAAAAGTTTACCGAATATAAAGTATATTAGCATAAATATTATACAAATATGTTGAGATGGTTTGGTTTTCTCGAGACAGGGTTATTACGCATTGAAAGATAATTTCCTATTCAATGCTCATGAAAAACTTCTTTTGTTTGATCCACTATTTATAGGGTATTTTTATACTAATCTGCCCGTGTTAATATTTATGCTTTTTACATAAAATCCTTAGTCTCAATTCACCAATACTTTATAAAGTTATAATCAACCACTCGATGCATTTATTGCCTTAGCATGTTCCAGGTTTAAATTTAGACTGATTTGCTAGCAATAAATTATTTTATTTAAGAGCACTGGGGTAGACGCCAATGAAACGAGCTTATAGTTATTTATCCATCAGCTTTGAATTTCTGATAGATCCAAATCGAGTTTCCATTTTTTAAATCTGATTTGGAAAGGACTAATGGATCATAAATTATATAGTGTGATAGTCAATCTTTGGGATTTGAAGGCCGAAGCTTAAATTTAATTCATATTTGAACAGAATTCTTAAAATTATTTATCCACCCCCAATTGAAAGAAAATAAAAATGTTTCGATCAGTAGATCTTTCGATATCTAAAATAATATGCACACATATGCCGTCAATCATTTGCATCAAATACCCTGGAGTTGATATTGCAAACTCTACACCCAGGATTTTTAGAGGGGCTTTGAATTTTTTCACTTCAAAAGAAATCAAAACAAAATCTCGACCTACACTTGAAAAAACATTCACATCATCGTTTGCCTCACAGAACCACCATCACTTTTTGAAAAGTTCAAATTTTCTAGCAACCACTGCTCTACGGTCCAATATTAGATTTAAAAGATTAAATATCAAATCTATAATCAGATTCAAAAGCACCTCCCCTCAGTTGCAACAGAGACCACTTAGGAATGAGGAAATCCGTGGCGATTTTATCAAACTTATAGATCAAGATGGAAAAATGATTGAAGCTCCTGTTCGCTTGAGCGATATATTACTCCGATTGGACCGAAGTAAACATGTTCTTCAAGTTGTTGATCCCAATAGTAATCCTATGTTATGCAGAGTGTTCAGCAAGCAGTACTTGTATGAACGCGAGAAACAAGCTAAAAAATCAAATGTAGCGAAAAGTCCTGACAGTGGAAAAAGAAGAGTTGGTGCCGTTAAATTGAAGAATCTCCAGATAAGTGCTAACATCGGAACTCACGATTTAGGCGTAAAGCTAAGTCGGCTAGAAGAATTTTTGAAGGCCGGGCACAGGGTGCAGGTGAAGATTTTGAGAAATTCCAGAAATGCCAGATTAAATGACAATACTGAGCTATTACTAGAAACCGTCATGGACAAATGTAGTGTAATTTCGACGGTGGTTAGCGAACCTACCAAAGAAAACAACGGAGTTAGTGTGCTGTTTCAAGGAAAACAAGCATAGACTGATATTTTACTTTCAGCCATTTGATGGCCATCATCTCTGCACTTAATAAACCGAAATTTTCTTGCGAAATCGTGCAAACTCTTATCCGCAATTTTTATTGAATTAAAAAATTTAAGTTGATTAAAATTTAAAACGTTCAGATAAAAAGCATAAATCATTCTAAAAAAATGGTTATTCTTCTTATTTTATTATTTATATTTAATTTAAAATGGGTTTATAATGAAATAATAGCTAATGAGAAATGAGAGTAGGAATCTTTTGGGAATAAAGGAAGCTATCAAGTCTATTATTCATGACACCATCCTGTAAAAACGGGTGAATTTAGTGGAAAAAAACATGCATGAGGTTTTTAAAGGAGTTGAAATTCCAAGTTGATTGAAGTGGGCATAAAGGATAATGCTTATCTAGAGGACAGGATAAAAAACCCTTAAAGTCATTTAGCGGTTCAAGAAAAGACTACTTTGATTTTTTGCTGGTGCTATACAAATACAGCCCAAAGAAGAAAATCAGAATTCCAATGGACTGAGTAGTGGATATTGGCTGGTTAAACCAAATGATTGCAGCAAGGATAACAACAACGCGTTTGAGAAGAGCGGCAATAGAGAATGTTACGGGAGTTGTTAGAGAAATCAATGAAATTGAAAAGAACGCTTGAAGTGTGTGAAACATCCCATGCAGCAAAAACAAGGCGGGAAGTATATATATAAGAGTTTGGGAAGAGTCTTTTTGATTATCAGAAAGAGCACCAGAAGAGCTTTGTTTTGAATTCGCAGATTCTATTTGCATATTTGAATTGGCAATATATCTGAAAAATTGGGGCACTATAACTTTTCCTTCAGATAACAGCCAAATGGGAAAGGCAAAAATCATTGAAGTTATAGCACTGTGATAAAGAACTTTGTATTTAGCATTCTTAGAGTTACCCTGATTTCCATTTGTTGTTACTGAAAGGAAGTTTATGACATATTTACTTATAATTCCTCCTAAGGTCGTTGTTAACGCTGAAAACAACGAGAAGAAAAATCCTATAGGTGTGAGCCCAACCGCCCTGAAAGAAGTCATGGCAATACCAAGAATCAGTGGAATCAAGGAAATGTATACGCGTTTGGAATATTTGGAATTAAAGACTAATCTGGCTATCACTACGGCAAAAAACGGAGAAATTCCCTAAAAATAAATGAAAGAAAGAAGTTTATATTAAGAGACCGATTTCTCGAAATTCAAAACCTTATGAACTTAAGGATATTATAGATGGGTATATAGATAGAAAAATATATATAGTGGAACTAAATATGAATACCTTTATAGTGTTTACTAAACTTATAGGAGCAAAAGAAATTGCATAAGAATTGATGACGTGGGAAATTACTTGGTTAATAGAAATAATTACAACATTTTTAAGATCTTGGAAGGTGACCCTTGTTCTAAGTTTACTGGGATGTAAAATACTGAAGACAAAGGCAAAAGAAGCATTGCAAACGAAATGAAAAATCGATAATGTGACAGGATAGTTAAATATGTTCATTATCGCCTTGCCGGAATTGCTCGAAAAGATTGCTGAAAAATACCATGAAAAGCAATAGATTGCTATGATAATGTTTTCGGGTTGTAATGCTGTGTTAAAAAGCCCCCCCCTAAAGGAATAAAGGCTGTTTGTCTGTGGTGAAGTGGAAATCTTTTCATCGGAAGCATCATTCTGAATTATGACTGAATGGCTATCATTTATGGGGGCTTCGCCTTTGGCGCTCGAATCGGACATATCAGTGGTTTGTAAAAATGAAGGTAGGAAGAACTATACGTGTTGGATAGAAAAGGTTATTGTGAGGTGTTTACATCCGTGAGATAGGATGGCAGTTCGTAAATTAATGGTTTAATGATATCGTAAATTAGTTAGGATCATTCTAGTCCTAAATAGTCGGGACCATATTAATAATTTAATAAAATTTTAGTATACGATGGCTACCTATTGCATCCATCTTCTCGGAATATTTTAGTCAAGTCCGACTATCTCACTCATTGGTAATCAACACTTCTCGACCATTGAATAAATCCCTGGATTCACCCAATACTCTCGATTATTTACTTATTTCACTAACCAACTGTCATTCATTATATTTCGACTTACATTATTTGCATAAACAAAATAGTATGTTTGAAGGTTTGAGTCAACATTACCATCTTTCTGTGAGCATTTTTTCACTTCATTTCATAAAGTGGTGTTTCTCACCACTATTTTTTTTATAATGTGCCTTTACGCTTAGCTAATCACATTTTTTACTTCTGTCAGTTGGAAACTTCCCATTCGATATCTATTTAGGCAGTATCCATTGGTATAATAATATTCCCAATGGCAACATACTCCAAATATTAGCAAATTTCATCACCCAATTATCCCTATCTGAATAGCAATGTGCATATCCTTTTGTGGAGAAAGACAGAAGTTTCTTAGACTATATTTAGTAATATTTTTTAGCATCTTTATGATGAATGCATTTCGCCAATAGTAGTATTGAGATTTAAATGCTATCGCCATCAGGTCCCAAAGATATCTTGAGTCTTATTTGTGCAACACCTCATTTCCTGCATGATGATCGTTGATACTATTGAGCCAATAGAAATTATAATCCTAAGTAGGTAGCTTTTGCTAGTTGAATATTTATAAGTGCCGATCCAGAAAGAACTAATACAAAAAATTACTTTTTTTGGATCGCAATAAAAATATATTCTAGGCTTAGAAAACGATGATAATAAAATAGTACTAGACTTTTGGTCAATAAAAATCTCTAAAGCTACGTGCGCAGTTATGATTGGTTTAATTTGTCACATTGCAATATAAAAAACAAAAATTATACTAATAGTGACCTCAGCGTATTTTTGGCCCCAGAAAGGGTATATATCCTCATCGCATAAAACTCAGTAGATGGTGGAAACATCTTTTAAACCTTTAGCATCAGTGTCCAGTTTCACGTATTTCTACTACAGTAGCACCTCGCTTAAGTGCGCAGATTGAATCCAGGTTAAAAAAGTGCGCACTTAAGCGACGTACTACTATAATCCAATAATTTTTTTGATTTGATATTTTTTATCCAATCGAGTTTATTAAATTTTACACGAGATTATTGAATATCTAAAATCCCATTTGAATTATAGGATTACAAAAGGGGTGCGCACTTAAGGGAGTGCACACTTAAGAGGGGTGCTACTGTACATGTCGGAGGTTCATATGGACTAGAGTAAGCCATTTTCCAAAAAAATTTATCCAGTTATATATCTTTTTTGATCATGAAATATTTTAAGAATCTCTATGAAAAATTCAGAATACTATGTCCAATTATATTTAGTGAAAGTTTTTGCAAAATACAAAGATTCTTTTCATGGCCAGATTTTTTTCACTATGTAAACCATTTGCTACAATAAACTCTAATCATCACAATGTCAACAACAATAGAAAAAAATGCTAGCCTTAATAAATTTCCAACCTCTTGGAATAAGAAGCTCTTTTTTTTAATTCCAATCCCAGACCATCCTTCAATTTCGTAAAATATCCTACTGGTATGTTTCCATGTTAGTCTAGTAGTAAAGCTTTGGTTAAATAGTAACCTCGACTATATTGGTTATGATTCGTTTATTTTAAATAAAATAGATTAAATAGGACTAAATTCTGCCATTTTAGGAGATTTTCGACTAATATGTAGCTTTAACCTATAGTTGCTTAAATTTATTAGGCGGTTTTCGAATAATTTTTATTGAATTTACACCAGAACATAGATTTCCAATAATGTCGTGAAATAATCTAAAAAGCAAATGGTGAGTAGGATTAAGGTTCCGAATTGGACAAGCGTATTTTGTGAAATTTTCCACTGAGACTTGTAAAATTTTACGGCAGTTTAAAATTTTTATATGTAATGGTATTTTTATAAACGCGTATTTCATTCTTTTGTTTAAATATATTCATCCAATTATTCTTTATGAAATGTATATTTTTTATGAGTTATAAATAAAAATATTTGGAAATGGATCAGCCTACAAATGAAGTTACGTTAAGGAAAAGAATCGATCGAGAATTGGTAGTTGATTCTGAGTACGCTGGAAACTTATTCGCTGGAAAACTAGCGCAAAAAAAACTTTAAAAAAATGCATATCCACATTTTATTGCTGCTACAATAAATTTATAAACGGTTGCAGCTGTCAATTAAAAATAGACAGATTTTTGGATAAAAGAGTAAATACCTACCGATACAATGAACACATAACTACCCCGGCAAAGGAAACCCACTAATCGAAAAGAAATTGACATTTGGTTTATCTAAAGATCGGATTAAGTCTTATAGAATAAAAAAAACCTAGAAAAAAAATGGTAAATGTGGATCTGAAAAGGATATATTACGTTGTAAATAACCAAAGAAAAAGAACAAATAAGTGTGAAGAGGATTCTATTGATGTTTTTAAAAGCCTTTTTCAAAGTATGAAAGGCATTTAAACATATTTATTTTTTCGAAAAATAAATATAAAAATAGTTGTATTTATATATTTAAATAGTTTTATTTTAGGGAATAATTTACGTGACAAGTTGTATTAAAAGCATTAATGACATAAAGGTCATTATAACTTCAAAAAAAGCAATAAGAATATTTTCTTGTCATAAAGCGATGAACAGACTGCACATTTAAATCAGTCAAGTGAGAATACACTGAATAATTTCTTGTATAACTGATATAAATCATTTATTTATACTGGTCTCGATCTTTATATTATCCAAAGACAATGCTGAATCTTATTTATCAATATTTAACTTTTTAAAAAATGAGATCAGCAATAGTGTATTTGATTTGAAGATAAATAACCGTATTGTCGATTCAGCAGTACTAAACTAATTTTATCTTGAAATAAAATTTTGCGGTACAAAAAAAAGCAATATTAAACCAATTTTCCAATAGCACTAAAAGAACAAAATTTTGGTTCCACGTTTCAAAGAAAATCAAAGATATTATATATAAAATCCATATACAATTGGTATATGAAGACATATTTAGCATACAGCCTACATCAAATGAGAATTTCTTAAGAATTTCAAAGACCTGTTTCTAAAAAAATGGATATTCATCCAATTCTAAGTCAAGCCATAAATAAAATCAAAGACAGCTATTTTATAAGAACTCAAATTGGTATGAAGGTTTCGATAACTTTGAGCATCGTCCAATAATTCTTTTTAAAGGTTCAATTTCAATTTCAATTTCACTTTCAAAAACAAATAATCTTAGCGGGAAAGTTTGGAATTATACATTTTATTGAAACTCACTAAAAATAATGGTGGATTCACATTCTTTTTACTAATTAAGTTTCAAGGAAATGAATTATAACAAAGTGTATTTATCTAAAGAAACTAATTACAATTTTTTTTACACTCAAACAAACTTGAAGTACAATTTACTCAAATCTTGTGCTATAATGGTTTCTGATTGAGAGGTTTTTAAGATCGAGGAAAAGCTGAATAATATAAACATCGATAGACTACATGAGATTGTTTTATTTTTTAAAGAAAATGTTATTGTGTTCTTAAGACCGGTTTTTAAAGAAGGGATTTACTCATCTCCCACCTTTCCTTTATTTTAAAAAAGAACGAGGATCATTCATACTTACTGCTCCATCATATAAATAAATAAATAAATAAAATTTTCGAAATTACATTTATAAGTATAAGAATTGGTGAGCAACACCCTAAAACAATGGTATAGATTTTACTTTAAATAGTTAATCTTTTTAATATTCACAGTATATATATATGAATTAAATTTTTCTTTTTTTCTTTTTTTTGAAAATCTTTTTTATGAATACAACTTAACAAATAAGGATTCTAATATTTATTTATTTTAAATCAAAATAATAGTGATGCTGAAATTTTTAAGTTTGAAAAGATAAAAAATATATATTCAAGGTAGGCAACATGCAGCTACTATTTATATTCTATTACATATATATTAAGTGCTTAAATTCGTTTATTTATTTGAAAATTTATAAACAGAAAATATGGTACGCACATGTCCAAATATATATTACCTGGCTGAAACTATCTTTTTGAAAAATTATCTCCTTTTTTAATAATATATTTTTTGTTTATTTTTGTTGATAGGCCTCATGTTTTTCGTTTAGGGTTCATATCAGCGAAAAATATTGTTTATAAAACAAACATTATATTTAATAATAATCAAATTTAATCAAATTTAATTTGAGTAAGGATTAGTAATAAAAATTTATTTCTGAATAACTATCAGTAGTTCAAAAAAATTATCAGGCTTTAAAAAAGATTTTGCTTCACATGACTTACATTTTTCAGGGAGGATCGATTATTTCATTAAACATTCGAGATAAGAATTGTCTTAAGCGTTTGAAAAAAACATTTTTTATGAAAATTATATTTATAATTATAGTTATTATAAAAGAAAAAATTAATAAACTTTTTTAAAGAGCGAAAGGAATGAAGATACGGAGGAATATACACAATAAAAGTTAAATATTTTATAATGAGGTTATTAATCATTTTATCTTTTGGTTCTATAAAAAAAATAAAAGCACAAAAAAGATAAATAAAATATTTTTAAGTACAAATCGATATTCTTATGGGTTATGAATATATTTACAAAAAAAAAAATTGGGTTGATTTTTTCTTTTTTGCGATTTCACAATTAGATTTTTAGAATATTTGAAATTATTGATTTTAGGACTAATTCATATATTTAAATTATGAAAACCCAATTAAGCCAGTTTATTTATATATGGATGATTTTTTCTCGCTAAATTTATATTAGCTGAAAACTTTATTAAAGCTATGTGATTGTTGGTTAAAGCTGTATATTAGTATAAACTCGCTTGAAATATTCGAATCTAGTCCAATTTAATATATATATATATTTAAAATTACTTAATCTTAACCAATGTATTCTAAATTTATTATTAAACAGCAAAAATATAATATTTTATTTTTGAATCTCTTAAATTTCTTGAAAGCATACTAATTTAACTATAATATCACTAAAATTCCTAAAATAATGCAGTATTTATGTTTATTGCTGCATAATTTTCCCAAGAAATTAACAAAAAATTTGCCAATATCTCATTCCCGCTTTTTTTTCAAAAAAATGCAATAATGTTTTTTTAAGTAATAAAAAACGCAATTCTTTCATTATATTAAAAAAACGATTGAGGTAAACATAATTTGAAAGTGAAAATATTATTATTTGAAAAACAATAATTAAATATCATAATAAAAATTAAAGTATTTAGAAAAAAGCTTTTGGTATAAGTTATATATCTTTAAATTGATTTCCTTTGAAACGATATGGTATAATGAACTAGGATTAATAAATTGAGAATTTAAAAATATTTATTGATCAAAAATTGAATGAAAAAAGTGAAATTTTATGTATTTTAATTCATAGAAACAAAATAAGAGAGCCAAGAGGTCGAGGAGATTAAATAAAAAAATGGTTTTTTATTACTGTGAAACCTATAAAAAATAAAATAATTTCCTGGGGTTATAAAAATATATGAATACTAAGATGGAAAAAGCGTTTATAACATTACAAATATTTCAATATTCTTTGCTTCCCTATGTTAAAAAAAAATATCAAAAATAAAATATTAAATTAAAGCGAGGATTTTCTTAGCCCTTATTTATTTTATTTTTTCAAAAAAATTGAACTCAAAAAACAACAGCGTTGATGAGAAAAAATTATTTGATAAATCAAACCACGATAACAAAAACAAATAACTAAAAAAAACAAATTATAATGTTTTTGAGAAAAGATATTGATCAATGATCAGCACCTGCAATTCAACAAAAGTATATTATTTTGGGTATTCATTTAATCAAAGTGATTTTATTTTTATTTTTAATCATAAAAAGTAAATAATTTCGTATATATTAATTCCAATTTACACCTGTATTCTACCTTTAAATTGGATAAATGTTGATATTCTGTTATTTTATCAATAGTAAAAAAAATTTAAACTGAATATTTGATTGAATAGGAATAGTTTTATTAAGCCTAGAAAGTTTAAATTATTAAATTTGGAATTAGAAAAATTTAAATTATAAATTGATTAAATTGGGCTAAATATTTTTAGTTAAAATTTTTATAGCGGGCTCATAACCTCAAATAAAAAAGTATATACCCGAATTTTCAAATAAGATCAAAAAAAAAAAGACATTTTAGTGCTTCAAAATACATCAAGCATTTAATTTTGAGAAAAACTCTCGCTTTCGGTCTTTATATCTACTATGATATTTTTAAAACACATAATAGCATTAAAATTAAAAATTTCGAGTTTTCAATAAATCTATTTGTGTTTAAATGAAGAAATTTAGATTTTTAGCCTTATTTTTTTGATGAGCTTGAAATAAAATTGTTCCAAAAATAACAGCGATTGGTAGAGTGAAAATCAACGTTCATCCCCTAAATAAAAAACTGAATAGAGAGATAAAAGATAAGTTTACAGTGTATAACTTTAAAAATACGGTAAAAAATCTTGATATATCTATAGAAATAAAAGATTAGTCTGGTTTTTATGCTCCAGTTTTCGATAAAAATTTTTATAATGAAATTTCGATATTAGAAATAAAAAAAGCAAAATTTGAAACTTTAAGTGCTCTGAGTATTTTATAATTTTTTTTTTTTGGAAAAAGTATTATACGCGGAATAATGGATCAATTATCTGTATTTAGGGGAAAATAAACCTTGAAATCTTCTATATTTTATTAATTTTTTCCAAAAGATACACCTCAATAATATCAAAAAAAATTATTTCTGCTTGAAAATATGTTTATTACTCAGATATAAAGTTTTATAAGAAATTTTAATATAGAGGCAAATAACATATTAATTAGTGTAACACTTCTTGATAAGCTGAAAAAGCGAAGAGTCTCAAGAAAAAAAAAATAGCTATTAGCCCCCATTTAATATAGATTATTATGTATAAAATAAAATAAAATAATTTAACACATAAAATTATATCAATATCACCAATAAAAAAAATCAAATCTATAAATTCATGTAAAAAACAATATTTTATTTGCTAAACTAAAAAAAATAGATTTAAGAATAATTTATATATATGATAGTAGGTATTGGATCATCATTAAAAGTAGCTGGGAGAATTCTTAGAAAGAAAATACATTATTTTTATTTGGTTTGGTTTTTGTATTCTTAATGTTGTTTCGAGTTTGAAAAATTTTGATTTTTTTGATTTTTGATTTTTGATTATTATTATTATTGCATAATAGAAATATTTTTAGGTATATATAAATAAATTTTTTATTTAAACCCCAAAAAATAATGAGAAAAATGGGAGTAATTAATTTGAACTAGATTTTTTATTCATTCTATAGTTGGCATATTTTTAGTTAATTTATTGATAATATTATATCCTATGTAAAATTTAAAAAAAATTGGATAAGAAGTTTTTTTTTTAGTTAGAATAATGTATTTAAAATAATTTTAAGAGATTTAAAACTTTTTTGGGCATTTTTAATATTTAATCGCAGTTAATTTTCTGATCTAAAAAAAAATCACTTTATTTATATTTTTATTAAGCATTAAATATTTCAAAAATCAGTTACTCTCATTTGATAAATACATTTAATTTAAAAAATAATATCTATATTTTAAATTCTATATTCTATATAGGTTTTTTTATCTTGGTTTTTTATAAATAGTTTTAAAAAGTAATATTAATAATGGAGAAATACAAAAATAGACAGATTTTAAATATATTGTTAATATTTAAAAATTAAAAAACCAAATTAATATATTATTTAACTTGTGTTTCAGAAACCAAATTACCAAGTGATATTGTGTACCTAAATCCGAGAAATAAATTTTTTTGGAAGTTTAATTGATGGCAGATATGTTAAAAAGTGAAAAAAATTCATTTTTAGCCACCAATTATTCCATTAAAACTATATTCTTGCAAAAATTAGAAAATTAAAAATGATAAATTTCATAAAATAACCCCAAAGCATTAAAGTGGCGTCTGTAAAAAGTTAGGACATAATAAAGTTGAGAATTGGGAGATATAATGTAAAATCGATATTTTTATAAAATTTAACAGTACAAGCATGTAAAACTTAAACACTGATAAATATTCAATTAATTCAATAAGTAATTTTGAAAAAAAAAACTTTTTTAAAATATTTTAACGCTTTTCAAAAAAAATTTGAATCTTCTATGGGGAGCCGGACTTATATTCCATCTTCTGGGATTTAGATATTTAAAATATATAAAACCTGTAAACCAGCAAAAATTCATGCCGAAAAATTAAATTAAAAATAATTATTTTTTAAATAAATTAGTTTTTTAACTTGATTTGGTCTTTTTCTATTGCTTATAAAAGGGTTTATATTTTAATAATGACATCAACTGATTTTATATATCAGATAAAGGATAAAAAACTAATATTTACTCGATTTTATATAAATAAACCTTTTTTAGTAGTTTTGATGATGTTTATAGATCTTTTTTCAAAGATAAAATATTTTTCAATTATTTAATTGGATTTCTTTATGTCCAAAAAAATTTTCACCTTTTTTTGTGTTGGTAAATACACAAAAGTTATGACTAACTATTAAAAAATGGAAATATGATCTGAGAAATAATAAATTTTCTTTTTTTATAAAAGATAGATCTTATATCAAATCTAAAATTATAATATATATATATATATATTGTTAATCATTTATAAATTACTGTGAACATGTACTAATTATTCAAAAAAACTAGATAAACGGAAATAAAATCGTTATTATTTTGACGATGTTTTCTCCATGAAAAGATCAAATTCAAAATAAATCCTATGGTTTCCACTTTAATAGGTTTTTACTGATTAATTTGTGATAAAATTATTATGGTTTGATCGTCTGTGAATTCATTCAAATGATTTTCGTCTTTTTTTTTGCATTAAATTATCTACGCTTTATTTTTACTGGGAATTCTAAAAAACAAACAAAAATATAATTAGTTATAATTTTTTTCATTTTCGCTATAATTATTCAAAAATATTTAAATCGGAATTATTATGGTTTTTTTTATAGATTTTTTTATATAGATTTTTTTAAAATTGATTTGGAATCAAATTTTAGCGCGATTTTATTTCTAATAATTTTAAAATGGTTTTTATAATATAGTTTAATTTTCAAGGTTTTTTCATAGCTTTATTTTCATTATTTTAATTTTTTAGTCTATGGGTATTCTGAAATCGATTTTTATAGGAAATATAGATATTTTAGTAAACCACACCCACCCTTTAATAGTATTCAAAACAAATATCCCAGATTCATAAAATTTACGTATGCAATGGAAAAATTTGTATTATTTTTATTTTATTAACTATATATGCATGCTCTATAAGAGAAAAGCTACTAAAAAAAAATTCTCGAATTTTAATCTTTTCATATATAAAATCATCGAATTTTTATCAGATAAACCCCAATACAGATATATTAGAAGATAGGTTATATTAATTTTTTTTAATTTTAATATTCATAGCCAAATAATAATATAGTTTTACGATTCACACATTTACTCCCATGATCATTTTCCGTCCTTATTTTTATTCTTTTATTTTTGTTTCTTTGATATTACTCATTTTTTTAAAGCCACATTTCAATGAAAAAATTCAATTTATATTGAAATAATATATATGTTTATATATAAATATTACGCTCTCGATAAACCTTATTATACATATTATTTTTTTGTATGGTTGACTTAGTTTAAACCAATCTTTTATTTCTGTGGATCTTGTTATTTTAAATGTTTTAAATAAGTTTCGTAATTTATTTCTATCTATGATATCTCTTTTTTAAACACTTTCTTAGATATTTTTAAACTTTTTCTAACTTTTTTTAATGATTTTTTTAAATGAAATTTTATCCACCAAAGTGGAAGTTTAATAAAGTCTGGTAAATCATATTTAAAAGATCAATTTCTTCTAATTCCTAAGGAAAAAAATTATGATTGAGGTTTAATTGAAAAATTAAATATGATTTTTATCTTCACCCTCATAATAACTAAAGGATTTGTTGTATTTAATAATACACTAAATAAAAAAATTATTGTACAAATATATGTAGTTTAAATTTTATCGTTTTTATCAGTGATATATAATCGATTTTAAGCACATTTTAATATTTTTACACAAAATAGTATTCATTTCTGATTGTTTAATACGATTTTATGAACTTCAGGCCCGCTTAATATACCATTGAGAAATTTTTAGTTGAATCTGGGATCAGCTTTAACTTCTGGTATTTTCATTAAATCATTTAAAATATTGATTAGAATTTTTTATTGATATATAAAATTTATAAAATTTAAATTCAAAGCTATAATATAATTCTAGGAAATTACAATGAGAATAGATAGGGGAAAAAAAGAAGAAAAGGAAAAAGACATATTATTGCGGTTGTATTTTGATATCGAAAAAATCGGTCATGAAACACCAGAAATCGGTAAAAAAACTGGTTAAATATTTCCTATACTTTTTGGGGATATCTCATGTAAAAGCGTGAAAAGATCAAATATTTTTTTATATTCAAACTTGATATGATTTTTTTTTTTAAAAAAAAAATAATAAAATAAATGAATACTATCAAAAAAACATAAAAAAATCAGAATATAAACGAAAAATATATTTACCCTGGAAAATCAGAAATTTTTAAACAGTGTGGAAAATAAGATAATTTCTCTCTGATTTGTTAATATCCTTATGGTAGAGATAAATTTTATATATTTTTTTGATTAAATTATTATGGTGGAAGCTATATCATATTTTTCACAAATATGGATCTATAGCATGAAAATAATATCATTATAACACTATAGATCGCTATTTGAGCCTTTTTTGTGGTTTCATTATAAATTTAAGTAATTCTTGAATTAATTAATTAATTAATTTATTAATCTGAATAGATACTGGCGTAAAATTAAATATATTTGACGGAAAATTTAAGGATAATATTATTAACAGCGAATTTTTCTGTTAAAACTAAAATTATTGATGATATCATAGATATTTTGCAATATACTAGTTGATATTTCTATCTTAATTATTAATTCATATCAAATTATCGGTTATAGTGCACCGATAATATTTTAATTTTTTTCTTTACATTTTTTCAGTGCAAAAATTAAAATTTAATTTTTAGAGTTAAAAAATCCCAGAGATGAGAGTTGTGAAATAATTTTGAATTATTAAAATAGATGAAACATTTTTCTATAAATGATAATTTCTAAAAAAAAATAAAATAATTTTTATAAATATTTACAATTTTGAGTTTAAAAACTTGAATTTATCAGAAAAAATTCCAAATTATATTAATTTGCTGATAATTACTTCTAATATTTTATAATTTTATTAAAAATCAGTAAAAAAAAATTTTATGCGAATAAGTGTGCGATTTTAAAAAATTGCATAGAATTTCGATTTTTTTTACCTATATTAACTGGTTCAAAATGAATGGCACAAAAAAAGCATAATTTAGCCATGTATTTCTACCTTATTTTAATTTAAGGACTTTTTTTCGGATAAATTATCTTACAAAAAATACAGAATATTACCAAAATATATTTAAAAGTATCAAAAAAGTACGAAGACCTCAAAAAAAATCCATATATAAATCTTATCCACCGCTCTAGAAGATTCTTACTCATCCATAAATGATTGATCAGCCCTTATCACATATTATTACACCAATAATTAATATACGTTTAGCGAGAATTCTATACAAATATCTGAATGTTGAAAATAAATTATTTATTTTAAACCGAAAAAAGTGGTTTTTTTATTTTAAATTAACATCTATCGAAAAAAATTCAATCATTCACCAAACTATGAATCTTCAGAAAATATTATCCCTTAAACAAAACTATTGTTTGATCGAAAATTTTATCAATCTTAAAAGAAGTTATCCAATTTCCGAAAGCATAAGATATGTGCTTGACTGTCCAGAATTTTTTTTTAAAAAAAATGCATTTTAACATGGATTACCTTAGGGTCAACAAATAGTTTAATATTCTAAAATCTAACTATTTAAAATTTTCTGATTTCTTCGAAGTTTATTGATAAATAAAAATTAGATACAAGTCTTTAACTGAACCGAATTATTTGATATTTTTTGAACGTAGTTCATTTTTTGATTATGGATCGATCAATTAAATTTGTACTTTCTCCAAATGATTTTTAGATTTTAAAAAATCAAAAGGTAATAAATATTCTTATTTAACATCTTTGATTAATCTGTTATGTATGCAATAATTATCGATTTGTGTATATTCATAATTTATATTTATATCAAAAAATTTTAATTTTACAAATTATTGAATTCTTTTTCGCAGGATCAATTAGTTTAAAAAAATTCCTATTTCAAACTTATCTAATTTTTTAACCTTTACCCTACATGAGATTTCCCTAATCATTAAATAATCCTTATCTATTTATAAAATATTTTATTTATTTTACCAATTTAATATCAATTTAATGAAAAATTTTCTGATAAATAAGTTAAAATATGCATTTTTACTGCAATTATGAAATTCACTTGATGAGAGTTAAAAATTGGACCCTCAATGAAAATTATAACTCCAAAAAACTTATTTTTATCTTTATTTATATATATTCAATATTTGAGAATAATAATTATAATAAATAAATCTTGTGAGCTCAATTTCTTAAAAAAATTCTTAACTTTAGCTCTATTCAGTGAAAGAATAATTTATTATTAGCTAAATTCTGAGGATCAAGAATTTTGAAGCGTGTATTTTCATTTCTTAATTATTGATATATTAGAAAGCTTTCTTAACTAATCTTGAGTTTTCTCCAGTTTTTATTCTATACCCGGAACATCATCGGCGAATAGAGTTCCAGAGATTTTTTTTTCAAGTTTGTTAAATACATTCGCCCCTTTAAACCAAAAAAATCTTTGAAATAATACTAACAACAAGGCCTGTTACTCTGAGTATTCTTGTAGCACTCAAAAAATTTAGCCAAATTTAAATATTTTTTTAAATTAATATTACTATAATGTTGTGAGTATTTCATATATTATTTTATTTTATTTAAAATTTTTGACAATTAATTGATTTTACTGATATTTAATATCAATGCAATTTGTGATAAGAGGTCATATTTTTTTTATAAATCAGTGATTAAAATTCATATTTCCAACCTCTATCAGCTTTTTGTTTCTAAGAATTCTGTATACCGTTTTTCCTGTGATATGAATTCCACTCTAGCTATGGAAATGAATTATTTTTTCAAATTATTGTATATTTGTTTCTGATTCCCAAACTTTCTTTTTCTAATTTTTCTCCCCTTGTATTTTTATAAATTTAGGCACAAGTAAAATACCACTGTGATTTTTTGTTCTTTTAAATTTCTTTTTTTGAAGATATGATGAACATTAAGATCAAATTAATTTTAGAAATATACCCAGTTTCAAATATTGCTCATATAATTTTGAAAATCAGCCTGCTCATTTTTAAACTAAGAATTTTTTTATGATTTTACCACTTTAAATTGACTTTATTTATTCCATTATTTCCAAATTATTTATTTATAGTCATAAATTATTATTGAATAGATTCCTCTTAATATTATATTAGTTTTTCAAATTCTATGGAAATTTACGTGCCATAAACTTGTATATATCTGCACTTTATGATATTTTTATAGCTATAATTTTGTGTTCATTGCAATATTTTTGAAATCATTTTATTTATTCTATATGTGAATTTTTAAATTTATATTGAGAAATAAATTAATGCTATATTATATTAACTAATTTTCATGGTATTTTTTGATTTTTATTAGATATATGCTACATAAAACGTATTTTTTCTTGAAATTATTGGCCTTTAACCAATCAATTTTTTTGAATTTTTTTCTTCTTTTTTTTGGGTTGGAAGGGGGGGGGTATCAATAGCCTATAAGCCCAATTAAGTGGTGATAGGTAAACCAACAAATATAAAAACATACTATTTTATTGTTATAAAAATTGGAATTAAAATAACTAGTGAAATTTGTGTTTTATCATTTGAGTCACAACAATTTTATTCCGCCGAAATCCTGATGAGTTTAATTGAAGTACATGATAAAAATAATTTTCGCTTTATTTCATATAAATTTTAGCTTTTCGTTGTCTCCACGTTAAATCTACACGCAAAAAAAGCTATATCTTAGTATATCAGCTATTTTTTATAAATATTCCGATTTCAACATGTTTTTTCTCTCTTATCTGATACTTTGGTTAATGTGAAACCAATATCACCGTTTTAAAAATTTAATAATTTTTTTTTACTCCCAGGATTAGACCCAACATCCAATAAGATATATATGATCTCTCATATAAAAATAAATGGTTCATTTTTGACTTCTATCAGAAACTATGTAGCACCCCATCTTTATTTATTTTTATATTTGATTTTGTTGTATCATGGTATTTTAAAGCATAAAGCTTGCCATTTTTTATTTATAAGGGTATATTTTAATGAAATTTCTTTAGGACTTGATTTATTAGGCATATTTTTAAGCCCCAAAGACGTGGATATTATTCCTCGAACATAAAATACCATAAATTTCAATTTTACAAACTCAAATCAAATCTTCTTTTTTTTTAGTATTTTTTAGTAGATTTTTATTCTTTATTCGATTAATTTTCACCTTTAGTCACTTTCTGAACGTATAAATATTATATTTAATCCTATTTTGTTTAGTTTCATTAGTAATTATTATTCATTTCTATAACTTTTTTTTTTTTGCTTTTTTTCTTATAAGATCCAGATAATTCGTCCTATATTGGTGTAAACAGTGGTTTTTTATTGTCTCGGCACTCAGTTAAGAGAAATTTAAAATCATAATTATGTTTTTCTTTTTCTTTTTTACACTTATTATAATTATTTCGTATGTTTTTGGATTTTCTGATTGAAATATATATATTTTTGGTGATATAAAGGCATCTTTGCCTCATAGAAACCCCAGATGTATTGGAAAGCTTTTTTTTTAAAAAAATAATATCAATGATAACGGCACTTTCTGCTTAAATTAATTCATATATAGTTATATTTCATTCTCTGTATTTTTTAGCCACTTCAATATTTTTTCTAATTATTTGGTCAGATTTTCTGAAATTAATATCACTATTTTGCCACGAATCTCTTTTTATTTTTTCATGACCGAAATATGACTCGTAGGTATCTAAATCGAACAATTTAGCTGATTCTCCATTTCCAAAGTAAAACTCAGTCTATAGGAGGCCACATTTTTCTTATACTTTTTTTCATAAGAAAAAAAATGCTCTCAAAATTTTAAATTATTTTTATTTTTCCCAGTTTTGTATCATCTTGATTATTAGTATTTTTTTTAGTATTTTTTTGTAGATCATGAGATAATCGGTGATGTTTTTTTTGGGCATATTTTTATTTTATTTTTAATAATTTTAACAGGACTAGCCGCATCCCTTGGGCCTTTTTTTAAAAAAAATTTAGCTTTTCAATTTCTAACTTGCACAAGCCTCCCCCCCCCCATCCTTGATTTAAAATTACTGAATTTTGGAATATTATTTAAGATGTAATTTTTTAGCTCTCTTCATACTGAATTTTTTCTATATATTTGCTGTCTATTTTCATATAATCTTTATTTTAATCCCCCACATACTATTTTAAACTCTTTATTAAATATGTTTATTGACCTATCATATTGAATTAATAACAGCGATATTCCTGTATATGCACGATTTTTACAGAAAAATAGTATTTTTAATGAAAGTAAAAATAAATAAATGCTTTTTATCGATAAACTGTCGATTTATTTAATATTTAAAAGTGGTCACAGTTAAGTTTTGTTCATTCCAGTTATGGGTAAAATTTCCTAAATATTCTATTTGAGATTTCGAAACCAGTCGCTTTTTCTTATCACCTAATTTTCTAAAAAAATATAATTTTTTTTCCATTAAATATAATATGTTTTTACATCATCTCTTCTGCATCTGCAACTGTGTGAAATATTAATTAGTTGATTTTAATTTTCAAATCATCTTGCATAACTAAATAAAATTAAGTCGGGTGCTTAGATAGGTTTTTTAAATTTCCAAAAGCTCCGCGTTCTTCATATTTAAATTGGGTCCAGAATATTCTAATTTTTTTTCTAATACATGAAAAAAGAGTTTTTTAAGATTTTTTTGTAGAGTTCAGTATAAAAAAATTTTAACCGAAAATTCAAAATTATCAGTCTGACCAGATTATCATATTTCGGTGGATTCAAACTCCCAGGAGATTTAAGATTTTTTTTCTATAGTGTGTTTTATTTTGAGCAAATTTTTTTTAATCCTCTTGTTTAAGAGTATCTATGAAATATTTTTGACGGTCATCCTTCTCCCCCTATTAGATCGTTTTATTCGAGTTTTGGTATCTGAGTGCGTTTTTGGTTTTTTTTAATTTTCTTGGTGTTTTTTTTATTGGAATTTTTCCATCGATACAATTAAAACTTAATCCACAAAAATTAAAAAAAAAATCTGGTAAAAAACATATTAAATTATAATTTCGTCAATTATCTTTTAAATTTATCCAAAAAAGCATGGAATTTCTGAGGAATTTTTTTTTTAATCAAAAGAATATCCCATACCTATTAGTATAAATAATTTAGCAAATATTCTTTTGGAATTGTTTGAATCTAGTTATATTTTTTATCATTAGCTATTGATCACAATTTCTCAAAACCAATTTTTTTTAGAAAAAAAACTACCAATATTTTAAGCTAAGTATTTATTTAAATTTCTCAGTGCCTTTTTGATTTTTAGGGATTATATAGATCCCAAATAAAATTTGTAGATTGATATTCTTTTATAATATTTTCGAGATTTAAACCATGAATATTGAGCCTATAATACAACATCAAAACTGTATGCGCACTGAAAGTAAATCCATTTTTAAATATTCATAGATAATTTAGATAATTTAGAATTTTCAAATATTATTTGATTTTAAACTTATTATTTTATTGTTGATATATCCTCGGATATGTTTATATTATTATCTATAAAAAAATGGATACTATTTTATTTCATATTTAATTGTGTAGATATTAATTTTGAAAACTCATTTGCATTTATTACTTAGGTGTTTGGTAGTAATTGTTATGTACAAATAAAGAGAGTAAGTTGTAAAAGTATTAGAGGATAAGATTTTTTAAAATTTAGTGCTAACTTAGGGACTTGATTCTTTGTAGATGTATTATAACAGTCAGGGGTGATTGTATTCTAAAGTGTAATGGAACTGTGCTACAATCAGTCACATTTAAACTATTTATTGCCAATTTTTTGATTTATTGTTTCGATATAGTAAATAAACATAGCTTAAGTGAATTTTCGAATCATAGATGTATTGAGTGAATTATCATTTTTTAAAGAAGTTAGTGTTTGTTGGGATTTTTTTTTTTAGCCCCCCTTCTTTTTTTCTTGAAGCTTAATAACTGGGGAGCAATTAAGTGGGATGATTAATTTTTTTTGAGTCGATGATTTACATGACTGAATTAAATCACATAAAAAAATTCTTTAACCGAACATATGATATCCCTGTGGCTACTTAATGGCTTTTTTGAGCTTAAAAAATAAACTTTTTTTGAATATATTTACTATAAGGTTAATATTTTAGAAATTACTATTTTTAAGAGTCTCTAAATTTTCGTATTCTTGGTATAATTTTTTTTTTCGAGTAGACTCAATGTAGATGCGTTTCAGTTTCCAAAATATCTTTGAATTGATATTTACTGCATGGTATTTTTCGCTCGTACTCTTATTTTGGAATAGTCCCATGATGCATTTTATCATTACTTACTCCCTCCACCATTTAAAAAACATGTTTCTTTAAGGCCAAAAAATTTAATTTTCTCCATTATAGGTACCTAATTTTTATTTTTAAATTAAATCTTTCATAACTGTTGTATTTGTTTGGTAAAAAGTGGATATATAGTTTAGACAAGTTTTTGTTTGTATAACGACGATAAACATAATTTCTATATAAAACTTCTAAGCTCAGAAAAAAATGCACAAATTTGAATTAAAACATTTTATGCCCTTTCAAAATATTCTCATTCAAAGGAAAAATGAATAAAATTCAAGTTTTTTATCTCTTTTTAAAAAATGGGCTGCACTTTTCAGAAAATTAGTCATGTATATTACAATATGATCACAGTGTTGACTATAAGAGAACTCGGATAGAGTTTTTTTTATTTCCGAGGGAATTAATGGTGCAGAATAAGCAAGCAATCTACTTATTTGACACATAATCCATATTTTTTGTCCTCTTTATTCATATTTTCAAAGACCCACAAAAAACTTGCCTTTATTTCGCCATGAGAGCTTCTAAAACTGTCTGAATACTTTTTTTCTCTCCTCCGTGAATCCAAAAAAAAATTATTATTCTCAAAATATAGTAGCTTATATAGAATATCCAGATGATAATTTGTGTATTTCCCTAAGCTTTCAATCGCCTTTTTTTTTTGGACATCGATATTTTCATATCCAATGATATAAGTTGAGTCAATATACTTTAAACTCTCAATATTTTTAAATCTCTAGGTTGATTCCTAGACTTTTATCTGTCTATTAATACCATAATTTTCTTTAAAATTATTTTTATAAGAATAAATTCTAGTATTAATACATTTACTTCTTTCTGGGAAACTAAGATTTTTAATTTCCAAGTTTTTATTTTTTGTTTTTTTAAGGTATATATAAAAAGTATAAATTCACTCTTTTGTGCCAAATTACCGCACTTTTCACAATATTATGAGTGAATTAAGTATTTGAAAATACCAAATAGTTCAAATTCATTGCATGGTTATATTTTCATTCTTGCTCTGTATATTGTTTTTGATTTGAATTAGTAATACAAGGCTTTATATTCACCTAGTATATGTGTTGGTTTTTATCAAAAAGGATGTATTATCCTAAATTATAATTCAAGAACTTATGTCGTGTTTCAATCAACCATATAAAAGGACATTTTTTTGTTAATTTGTGAAAAATTTATATTATTCATAAAAAAAGGGTGTTAATAACTCTTGTGATACCAAAAATTGCTTTTATTATAGTAAAATTTGGGCATAAAATTTTATAAGATTAGCAAACATATATAACCAAAATATATCAATTATGAAGCTTTATGTTTTTTAAATTGTTTATTAGTGACTCTTGTGAACTAAAATTTTTTTTTTCTTGTATTCAAATTTAGTATACTGGTCAATTGTGTTTCGAATGAGAATCTGATATTTTTGGATAAATTGAAAAAAAATTCCCGATAATATTTGGACAAATAATGTTATTCAATCTAAAATTAATTTGCTAGAAAATTCACCAATTGTATAGCTAAATTTTTTTTTAGAGAATAAATTATTTTAGCCGTTATTTTTAGGTTAAATAGTAAATACCTGTTATTTTTGGTCATTAAGCTGGGATTTTAAGAGCTTAGCAAATAAAAATGTTGAATTTCTGACAATTTATGCCAATTTGTGAAATTTTTTATTTCCCCCCAAGTAATGAGCTGATAATATAAGCAAAAATCTTGCGTTTAATTAATCAAAAAAATTATAATTATATACTTTGGTATTTTTTACATTTATAATCATGGTATCGCAAATCCTGTTTCAAAATCAAATCAAAAATAATAGTATCTAATAATACTGAGCCATGAGATATAATTTCAAAATTGATATTATTCAAATTTATAAAAAAAATATAAGAAGTTTCCCTATATAATCATACTAAGGATCATAAAAAATTTATGTAAATTCAATTCGAAGATAGTAATTATATTTTATTAAAATAAACATTTTACCCTTAAATTTTTTTAATATAAATATTAACAAAATCAAAAAGTCTAAAAATAATTGAATTCTGACAGATAAATCTGGTATCGAAAAAAAAAAAAAAGATAAATATGAGATTGAGGTATTCTAAAAATTTCAACAGATACAACTACACTATATATTACTGCGTGAAAGAAAATTCTGGGGAGTGTCTTGGAGATTTAATAATAGATAAATACCATGATGGCTAAATAAAGTACCACTTTTTTGTGGCTCATTCAGAAATATGCACAGAATTTAAGGAAAATAAAATAAATAATAAGATGATTTTTGTTACCGAAGAGGGTTTTATCCCCTATCAAACCAAATTAAAACTGATTTCAGAAAATCTAGCTATATATATGGAAAATATCTATTCAATTAGAAATAACTATAGAAAAAATAATAAAAGCAACAGACTAATTGCAAAGAATATTTTAGAGCGGAATTTCAAAAAGTAATATGGGCTCAATAAATCCCTACCCACTTAAGTTGCGGATTATTCATTCGAACCTGGAGATATTAAGTTTTTAACCACGTCAAAAAAAAAAAATTCCAACTCAAATATCATTTGCTTCAAACCTTCAAGTTGTTTTCACATTTAAGTTGGTTAAGGGTGGGTACCCTGTTATTTTTGTTGAGATTAATGATGATAAAAAACCATTTTATCCCATTTATATTTCTGTGGTAAGCATGGATGACACCAGAGATTAAATTTTGGAATTAATTCCATTAATAATGAGGCTAAACATTTTTGAGTTGAAATAAAATTAGATAACCTGGTGGCAGATTTCACCTCAAAAATATATTAAGCCGCATCCGTTTTTCCATTTAATATGATAGATCCAACTGCTGGTTTAATTTTTCTAAGAACATCAAGTATGCTATTGGAAAAGAAAATAATCAATGAAGTGTATGATCCATAATGATATGTGCAAAAAAATTCGATACTGAATGAATATTTTTTTGAAAAAAGATAAAAATATATTCATGAATAAGTGGGGAAACTTCAATTTTATGAAAGAATTACTAAGAAAAAAAATAGTACGTAGGGTCTTGTGTTTTTGGTCCTTCTACAAAAAATTTAATATAACGATTAAAGAAAATTTTTAAAAATACAATACTTCCAGTATAATCAAATTTATCTTTTTATAAAAAAATATAATCTAAGAGCACTAAAATTCATATTTTTATCCACCTGAAAAATTGAATATAATAAAATCTCGTTAAAAAAAAAGAAGAAAATTTTTTTTTTAACTTGGTAGAAAATAAAGACTAAAGCTTTTTTTTAGTGTATCTGAGTCTAATTTTAACTAACTAGAAATAGAATACATATCAAACAAGTTGAAAACGTAAGATTTCAAAAAAATTGATTTTTTTATGCAATTTTTTGTAAAAAACAAAGTAAATATTCCCCAAAAAACATAAGAATTTGGAAAGATGTAAATTTCTCGTTAAAAAATTTTCGAAAAAAAATTTTTTTTCACGTATATTGCTTTTTGATTTAAATCAAAATAACTGATATATTGAGAATAAATTTGATTTCAAAAAGAAAGAGAGATGGAATTCCGATATAAATTAAAAAGAATTCAAGTTTAGATAGATCATTTTTTAAAAATAATCAATTCATATACTTCATTATATTTTCGATAAAAAATTTTCTGTTCTCTATTATCAATTCTATCAATCAAAAACATCCACTAAAAACCATTAAATAACATTACTGATCATTTAATAATTGATATTTCAGCTAAAAAAATATTTGTAAATAATGATAAGAATAATAAATATTGCTTTATGTAATAAAAATAAATAATTTTAACATAAGGTATGCATAAACAGTGCATTCTTACATATAAATTTTAAATTTGTATAAATCGAAGGAAAATGTTGGTAGCGAAGCTCTGGATCTGTTTCTGGAATGAATTCGTAGAGATTAATCGTTTTTTTAAAAAAACCGACATGAAAATTTCCAAAATAGTTATGGGAGCTCTATACTAAATTCTCTAGGTTATTTCCCCAGTCTTTTTAAAAAAAAATTAAGAATATTTGAAATATAAAAAATTAAAAAAATACAGTTAAATTGAAGAGCTAAAGAGCATCAAAGAATTTTACCTCTATCAATATTTTTTATTATTATTTCTATTGAACCTTGCCTGAATAACTTTAAAACTATTAATTTTTTGAAATAAGAGAGTGTAATTCAAAATAATATTAAATTTTTCTATAATTTTCATTTTTCTCAGAAAAGCATAATCCATTTTAGATTCTGGATGAAAAAAATTTAGCCTAAGTTTTTTAATTATAATGGTATTGATTATATTTTCTTGTTATTTTTGATCGTAATTTAAAGATTACTATTTTTTTATTTAAAAATCCAATTTTTGCTATTAAAAAATATCAGATCTTCGCTTAGATTGTAAGATTATTACCTGAGGAAGGGATAAAAAATTTCATCATCTGGAGTAAATTGACAGAAATTTGACGTATTCATCAGCAAATCTCTTAAAATGCCAATTAGTGGTCAAAAATGTCAGATATTAATTTTCTAACCGTTTTTCTTATTATATTTTGCTTTAAAAGGCTCCAAGAGCTAATTTGATTAGATAGCGTGTCCAAATTAATCCAATTGTTGAATTTGAGCAATTCAAACAAATTATACTTAAAAAAAATAGAATAGGATCACACTCATCAGTAAGGTAATAAATAATAAAATAGCTAACTGTATACTAGTTTGATTCACTCTATATTTTGAACATAATAAATTTTAAATTTTTAAATATATTTTGATTAATATTCAAAATATTATGATTTCGTCTTGATGGTGCTATTTAGAGTTTATTTTTTTAAAAGTGCATTATTTTGACAATTTTCGATTTTTTTTCGATAAGTTTTTTATAAGCCTAAAAACTGGAATTTTTACAATTTTTTGACAAATTTACAACCTCCAAAATTTGTGGTCTTTATTTCTTCCCGAGTTTTGTGAAATTTTGGGAAAGAGTTTGTATTAGTGCTTCTTTTTTTTAAAAAAAATTAATTCACGGATTTACAGAAGAATTTTTCCATGGTTTAGTGAATTTAAAATTTTTAAAAAAGCTGATAAAACTTTATTTCTATTTTATTTGCACCCGTTTTATTACTTAAGGTCAAATAATTTGAGCCGTGCTTTTTTATTCAAGGAAATCAGTCGAGAATTTTTTTGTTTTTCAGTACATTTTTTCTGGAATGTTAGCACCAAGTGTCTAATTTCGAGACTTTTTTTTACGAAAAACGATTTTTAAACCAATAAAATGAATAAAACCCTTAAAAAAAAAGTTGTGTATAAATAGTCACCAAAATCATAACCAATCAAACCAAAATTAAATGTGATCCACTCAAAATCTCACATCCATCACCAAAAATAATTTATACAAGAATTTTTCGTCACCAAAATTTTAAATCCATCGTCAAAAAAAATAATATCTTTTTATTGGCCATTTTTTATTCAAAAAAATACGCTTCAGTAGGGAAACCTTCTGGATGTAAATTAAAAACCCCGTGCGAATGAATTTTTTCATTTTGTAGTATTAAAGATTTGTAAAAATAAAGTAAAGAATTAAAGATATTTAAAGCTATCTTCTTTATAATGAAGCTTTCTCAATCCCTATGCATTACTCTCTAAACTTGGATAAAGATGTTTTTAGTGAACTTTCTCAATAAAATCAAGAATTGGGTTTTTTGATGTTTAAATTATTTCGATTTATAAATCTATAGCTCAACGAATCTTATTAATTAGTAGCATTAATCGAGAGAATGGTATAATATCCGAGCATTATAACTATAATTATTTAGGCGAATAAGGCGCTTTATTAACATTTTATGTCATAGTGTATCCCTCTCAGTAATCCTGGAGTATTAAGCTGCTACTCATATATTTTTGTTTAATAAAAATGCGGCGTATTAAATGATTTGGGGTCGATTTCTCTAATTTATTTTTGAACTGCATTATTTTTTTAAAAAAGAAAAGAATTCGTGTCAAATGATTTTGAAGAAGTGTTAAATATTGTTTTCTTCTTTTTCCAAAAGATATATTGTATCTTAACACCAAAAAATAAAAACTAACAGATTGAAAAATATGGGATATACTTAGATTTTAAGAAACCATCTTAAATCATCAAATACCACCTGTAAATCATGGGAATGGCTTAATTATTTAAGAATTATTTATATTATGTTTAAAAACTGCTATTGCTTAAAATAGTTGTTTCCAAAATTCCAAAATCTAATATTAAATCAATATAAGAAAAAAATTATAGATTTTATGCCTTGTGCAATGGATATTAACTTTTATCTTAAATCCACCTTTGAATTTATTTAATTAAGTATTTTATTTTTAAGAAATCTTTAATATTATAAAACGAAAATTTTTATTCGCACGGGTTTTTTATTTTCCTTCTAGAAGGTTTCCCTACTGAAGCATATTTTTGTGAATAAAAAATGGCCAATAATTTATTTATTTTTTAGTGATGAAAAATGCTTTTATAAAGTGTTTTTGGTGATTTATGTGATGTATATGAGATTTTGAGTGGATTACATTTAATTTTGGTTTGATTTGTTATTATTATGAGTGGACTTTAATTTTTACCTTATAAAAAAGGTTTAAAAGATTGAAAATTTTCGAAAAACTCTTTTTCCCAATTCTACTCCACCGCTCTAGCAGCCCTTTATCCATTGTGTATTGTATGTAGGAGGCTGGTGATCTATTAACGCCTTCAGGTATTAATATTCGTTCATTTTTGAGACTTATAGCTTTAATATTTACTTTTATGGTTATATACATTCAAATTTTAAAATCATAATATTAAAATATTGGTTAAAGAACGTCGATGATTTATTCACAATTTTAAACAAAACTACTCAAAAGTATTCTGTTTTTGCACAGCTTTTATTTTTCCAAATAAAAATGAAAGAAATATACGATTTTTGCATAAAAAAATTATTATTTTGCCTTTAAACAGACCAAGTACATATTTACGGAGAATATATCGGAATTTAAAATAAAAAAATAATCCTTTGATAAAACTATAAATTGGCTATACCGCATAACCCTAATCTAATACCTCAATTCATGGATTGTATGATAGAGTATATCGGATTAATGCTTAATTTCCGTTTTCTCTAGGCACTCAGCTGGTGGATTGATAGAAGAATAAATTAGAGTTTAGTATAAAAGTCTTAAGTATGCCTTAAACTTATTTTATTATTTAATTGATCAAAGTTTTTAACTATGTTTCCTTCAAATAAAACTCTTATTGAAAAAAGTGAAATGGCTAACTATCTGATTTTTGATAGCAAAAAACCAAATTACTGAAACAATATATTTAATTCAAAGGTAAAAAATACGGTTTTCAAAGCTTAATAAAAACTATTGATGAGCACTATCAGCTCAAGTTATAAATTCCAATTAACCCCTTTAATTATTTTTCTTGAATAGAATTAAATATGAAAACTTCTCATTAAAAGTAAGAACCCCTAAGAAAAACTATCGGTATATCATTGATGGATAAATGGCACGATTTTAATAGGATATTCACCTCCAAAAGTGTTAGAATATTAATTGGGCAAAGATGAAAAAAAAAATTTGCCTAACTATTGGTCAATATAAAAAAATGTGAAAAAGGATTAATATTGTTCGTATTCGCTAAATTTTGAGTACTTATGGATAAAAGTATTGAAATTTTAGTTTCTTCAACTGGGAAAATAGTATATAATGATGAAATTTGCATCCAAAAACAACTTATTATAACTTTTTCATATTTCATATTTCATTTTTTCTGTCTTCATTTTTTTTTTATGCAGAATTTATTTTTAGCCCCTTTAAAAATTACTTTTATTTCAAAGAGGATACATATTAAGTGTTAAAATCTTATTGGATAAAACTAAACCGAAAATCCAAATAAAATAAAATAAAATCTAGTAAATGAAATGAAATGAGCTAAATTTTTTTTTTTTAGTATAGACTGCACGTCATGTGGATAGTGTTATCATTATCATCTTTTCTTTCACAAAATTACTCTAACTTCCAAAATATTTTCAAACTACAAAAGAATCTATAAAATACTAATATATATTCTAATCCCTTCAATTTAAGACAATGGAATCAGAAGCTAATAGTATGCTTATTAAACTGACAGAAAAAGTCAATATGTTGATGAGAGAAAGGACCCCTGAAAAAGATATTGCGGATCCTTTCTTCACCACTCGAACACCAGTTACGGACCTCTCTGTTTATCCAAAACTCATTAATGCACCCCCATCCATTGAAGAAAAATTATTTAGATCACCACTAACTAAAGAAGAACGTAAATTTGCTATTTATTCTTGCCCAAAAACAATTTCGATGAACTATAAACCCCCGCAGCTGAATGATTCCGCATCCAGAAAAATTAAAAAGGAAGAATCGACCTTCTACGGGATCCAAAAAGCTCTTTCTCAAGCTACCAGATCAATTTATTACTATGTGCATAGGAGAATTCAATAATCGCCAGGGATAAACACAGCCGATGACCCTGAAATAATATTCGCAAGTATCATGCGAGCACTTCTGTCGTACATTGCGGACACATTCGCTCAGGCGAGAATCGACAACAAAAACAAAAGATTTGATTTTCCTGGAAAGCCTACACAGCTGTTAACTTCGGATACAAAACCACTATTAAACCAGGAGGAACTAGATACTCTTATTTCCAAGAAGCCTCCAACGAGAAGACGGCGAATACAGCCCTTTTGGAGACTCCAGCAGGTTGCGTTCATCAGAGATTAGAAAAGCGGCAGCACTGCTCTGTCGCAGAATTCAAACGCTGCAAATACGAGCGAACCTAGCTCTAACCACAAAAACCAAGACAGACAGTAGAATTTTTGCGGAAAAAGTCGGGGAAGAGGAAGGGGGGGGCTATTAGGTACAATAAAATACCACCCAGTTGGGGTTTGTCTAGCTATTTTTAAATCTGCATGGTTCAAGCTGACCGACAGAAGATGGGTTGGGAAAATAGCGGAGAGAGGATTCAAAATTCCATTCAAGAACCCAGCCTAAATCCCTGCGCGGCCGGAAGAGGTGAAAAAGAAAACCAACTAAAGATGAAAGCAAGTTTTTAATAGAGGAGGTGTCCGAATTGCTAGAAAAACGAGGAATAGAGGAGGTTCATTCCCAGAAGCCGGAATTTTACAACCAACTTTTTACCGTCCCGAAGAAGACTGGAGGACTCATACCAGTTTTATATCTAAGAAAGTTCAACCAATATGTGAAAGAGTGAAATTTCAAGATTGAGACACTCTCCTTCATCTGCAAAATAGTTTGAAGAAAGTATTTTCTGACTTTATTGGATTTACAAGATGAATTTTTGCACATACTAATCTACAAAAAATGCAGAAAATACCTTCGATTTCAATGGAATTGGAGAGGTTTCAAATTCCGATTCCTAACATTTGGTCTGTCACTAAGCCCTATAACATCCAAAAAATCTTCCTGAAAGTTTTTGAATGTACCAGATCAAATTTAATACGCATTTCAACTTATCTGGATGATCTGATAATCATGTGAGAGAGCAAAGAAGCGTGCGAGAGCAGTGCGCTTTTAGTTTAATCCAAACTATTAGAGCTTGGATTAAAGATCAATTCATAGAAGTCTTCCACAGTACCATCTCAAACAATTACTCATTTATGTATGATGATAAATACCAGGGAAATGACAATAAAGATACCCGATTCCAAAATACGGGACCTGAGACGAGATGATAGCAGACTTTTGAGAGCAAGTCAGACGACACTGATATGTCTAGCAAGTTTTATAGGAAAATCTCAATCGAAGTATGTAGCTCTTCTTTAAGGAATGTTAATGTTACTCAGAATCCTAGAGCTCAAGAACCAATCTCTTGTGAAAATGAAGTCATGGAACTTGACAGCTATATTAACGATCCCAGCTGTCCAGAACCTAAAATCCTGGAAAAACCAGTTAGCATCATGTAACGGACTCTTGTTTTTACCAGAGATTCCAGAAATGGAGGCTTTCACAAATTGCAGCGATAAAGCCTGGTGAATAGTGGTTGGATCCCGAATGTACAGCGGATTATGGAACCGGAAGAAGGAACGACTACACATCAATGCAAAGTAACTGTTAACCTTTCTGCATGCACCCAGGATCAAAGAGTTAGTAGGCCTTTAAGTGCTGATATACTCAGAATACACGACAATACTGGCGTACGTGAAGAAATTTGGAGGGAAAAGTTCCCCAGAATTACTTGGTATAGCGGAAGAGATATGGATTCATTGTCTAAGGACAAACAACTGCCCAAAAGTAGCCTAAGTTCTATCCATTCTGAACTCAGTGGATGCTCCGAGCAGATTAGCAGCACAAACAGATTGTTTGATATCACAAGAGACATTCTCGATTCTGGAGGAGCTACACGGTCAATACGATGCGGATCTATTAGCATCACATCTCAACAAGAAAGTGAAAACATATTACAGCTGGCTCCAGGATGCGAAATCAGTGGTACATAACGCACTGTCTCATACTTGTATGAAATGGAGCAACCCCTATGGATGTCACCCATGTAATCTAATCTCCCAGGTAGTTCAGAAGTTCGGAAGAGAATGAACGACCATGAGGCTGATTATGCCGATGTGGAGATCTGTGGTATGGTATCCAGACCTAATGGCGCTAGCAATACCTCAGCTGTTAATCTTACAGGCTACCACGATAATAGTAGACCCCAAAAGCGGAAAATCTTTCTTCTCGGAGAACAAGCAGTGGCCATTGATGGCTTTGGAGGATCAGCGGCGTTTCCTCAAAACGCAAGATCTCGGAAGTTATGCCTTTGTATTTATATTTTCGAAAGAACGACGTGTCCGGCGTCGATCCAGGTACAGTTATGCGCAACAGCTTTTTTTAGACTGGCGCGTCTCTAATAATATAGCTTACCATATATCTGCTCCCCAGATAATTAACTATCTGGCTGAAATTTACACAGTCGAAAAGCTGAAAATTGAAAATATAAAGGCATACAAATCGGCTTTGTTAAAACTTACCGACGACACCTATACAATATCAAAACACCCAATGCTTTTGGAATTTACAAAAAATTTGGAGGATTCTTCATTAAAATATTTCATAAGGCTCTCTATTGATATATCACCGGTAATCGCTCTTCTCAGAGAATTCGGACCTTCTCGAGATCTGTCGATAAAACAGCTGACTGAGAAATTTTTCTGGCTCCTATCAGTCACAGTATTCCTTAGAGCCAGCGATATCGATAGGATTGACGATGCGAGAAGCCATTTGGATAAATGAGTACTCAATATGGTCATGATCGCACTCAAGAAAAAAAGGATTGATATATCTGTGGGAAAGCCTTTCTGGATAAGCCCACATTCAGACCCCACTTTATGCCCGGTATTAGCATAAAATGTATACAAGGAAAAAATAGCGGTTAATCTGTGCCCGACCCCTCATTCTAACAACAGAAAATGGACTGTTAATAGAATTTTGAGATTTGTAAACGACAAAAACAAGCCTTTATTAGTAGACATTATAACTAGATACATCTACTCAATCTCAAGTAGGATACAGAGGGATCCAAATACACCGATACCAAAAGGAAGGGCGATAGGGGCAACCCTGGAAGCTAATTCTGGAACCTCTTCTGATGATATAGTTACGCACGCTTTCTGGTCTAAATATACCGTCTTCGACTCATACTATTGAATCACAAGGAATTCCTCAAATAACCTTACTGAGTCGATTATAAATTTGGAGTAACTTAAATGTCTCCTCTCTGAAATATAATGTTAGAATTATTCGAGCTCTTACGAGCGAATAATAATTCGTATTATATGATGAGAGGAGACATATTAAGTCCCACCCACATACCCACATGTTACCTTTGCTGAAGATGATAAGGATAGCACTATTCACGTACCGTACAATCTATACCAAAAAAAAAAATTTGCTCATTTTATTACTAGATTTTATTGGCTTTAGATTTTTGGCTTAGTTTTATCCAATAAGATGGAAAAACTTAATATTTCTCCTCTCATCATATAATATGAATTATTATTCGCTCATTAGAGCTCGAATAATTCTAAAATAAAAACGCTAATAATTTTTTTTAAAAAAAGTTGAAATTTTTCGAAAAAATTTCCAGCCCATCCCGCTTTTCCTCTCTTCCACTCTAGTGGCTCCGTACCCACTGGGGATTGGCTCAAAGGGGTTGGTTATCTATTATGCTTTCCAGTATTAATAGACGGACAATACGAAGCCATTCAAAAAATTCGCTGTTTCCAGCTCAATTATTTGGCTAGTGTTGTCAGCCCGCAACTGAAAAAAAGATTTTTAGACTTCTTCTCCCCAAGGAGTTTTCTAATCTACTCCAACTGAGCTGGGTTGGGAGAAGAAACACTAAAATTTTCTCGAAAATTAATATTTTGGACAAAAAATTGCTCAATTGTAATTTTTTCTGTTACTTTTTTTGAAATATAGCTAAGTGGAGTAAAATATTTGATATTGTCCAGATATATTGGGTAATATTTTTCTATAATAGGATAATGTAGATACTATACATTATATCCATATATGCCTTTTCCCACTGTATATTATAGATTGATATCATTTTTTATAAGGATCTCGAATTATTAATCCATATAAAAACTATTGCACAACAAATTATTGAAATTTTTCTTAGTACTCAAATAAATACCTTTTAATGTTTAAAAGAAAGATTGAGAGAAATGAATTTAAATGATTTTATTATAATACAAATGATTTCATCGAAAATTAAAAAAAGGGGAGGGAGAGACGTTTAAAATAATGATTTTTTTTTTTTGGGAATGTCGAGTAGCAGAATGGGAATTGATTCCAAAGCAATTAACAGAGCTCGAAGCTATAATTAGCGAATGAAAAGGGGAAGAAGATAAGAGCTCCCAGATTGAAACACATATCACTTGCAATGATCAATCTAAATATTTTCATGTCTATCTTGAAAGCATGTTAATTAGGTTACTAGCCTGCTTGGCTTCCAGTTTCATTTCAAGCTCTTCAACACCCCCTGTTTTTTTAAGCTTGTTAGAAAATATGAACTCTGACAATTCTGATTCGAATTCATTGGCATTTCTGGAATCAAGCTCAAATTTCCGCAGTTTTTCTGAAATCTCTATAGCCTCAACCCGTTCTTCTGAACTGATATTTACAAGAGATATCTCACCAAGTATCTGTTTTTTGAGGTCAACAGGATTTTCGCTATGTTCGTTATTGCCGATAAAAGAAAAAAAATTATTTTTGCTGCTTTTGGAAGAGCCGGAAGTGCTTGTATTATCATCTAGATTATGTCCATCAAATTGGGGAGAGGCAGATGAACTACCATTTTCTTGTTTCAGTTCAATAACAGCGTTCAATTTATCGAGAATATCCAGTAGGGATTTCGCGTCAACGCTTAGATCGGACATCTCAGATTCTATTTGTTTGCTTAAATGTTGCTCTGAAACTATGCTTTTCAGTTCATCAGACCAAACGGATTTCCATCTAGGAGTTACTTCATTAAAAAAATTTTCTAAAGAGCTGACATCTTTCAAAATAGATTCGAGGCCCGATTTGGCATTTGATATCAGGCGAGGAGTTGGAGTAGACTTTCTAACAACAACATCCTTTCTTAACTCGTTTACAAATATTTCTAGGGCCTCCATTCTGCGACCCAGTTCTTCATAGCGGGATTTCAGTTCATTCTTTTCAATATCCAAATTCTTCCTATTAGAATTATAGCTCTGAGATGTTGAGTTTTCCAGATTTTGTATTTTCTCCTCCAAAGAGGTGATTTTAATGCGATCCTTCTCCAATTGTTTGGTTAGATCGGAATTCTTTTTAGCTATTATGAGCTTTTCGCTCTTAGATATTTGAATATCATATGTTATCTTTTTCAGTTTTTCTTTCAAGTCAAATATTTCCTTCGTCAACAAACTATTTTCATGTTCCAGATCCTTTTTTTTTGGATCAGTGGGTTCTGGTAATTCTTTGGTTGGTTTATTTGAAACTGGAGAATGGACTTCTACGGATTTTTTTACGGATATTTGGCTTAGCAAAGTATCTTTCAAACCATTTGTGGAATCAACAAGCATTGATTCCAGGGCTATCGGTAGCTCTGAAATCTTTTTCAGTATTTCGAAATAAGAATCTTTTAATATCTGATAATCAAAGGACTGTGGAATTTCTTGAGGACTAGGATTATGGTCATCTCCAATGTTTTTTGATGGATAACAGTTCCATTTTATTATAGAATTATCTTTAATATCTCTGAGATCTACAAGCTCATAAAAAATATCAATTTGAGGATCTTTGATGAGAAAAAAAGGTTTTCCTTTGTGGTCTCTAAAGCTAGTGGAGGACATTTCGGAGAAAATGTTTTTATCTTCTTCAAATGCATCTAAAAAGAGAGTCAATAATGAAAAAATTGAAGGGGAACCATTATGACTGGTCTTTTTTATACGACTCCCATATTGCAAAAACAATTTTATGGAACGGGAATTATTAATATTTCCAACAGATTTTGGTTTGGAGAGGGTAGTGTTAAATCCTGAAGTTTTAATGGAGATTAAATTGGATTTGTTAACAGGAGGGCTATTTGAAACATTGCTAGATGAATTTGACATATTCAAGGTATCTAGAGAGGATCTTTTCTCGGATATTTGACCAATATCACTTGTAGATGATCTGGATTTTCTGGATATTTTAGAAGAAATTTCTAGGCTTGACCTTGTTCTATCTATAAGGGGGGAAAAAGTGAGTAAATAGTTTTAGGATAAAGTGTCGAAAAAAAGAAAAAGAAACCTTTTTTGGGGGAACCATTTATTGCTATCGCATCCCTTGCTTGTAGTACGAGGGGCTTATTAAGAGAGGTGTCAGTCTTGTTGGAAAAAAAATATTGAACTTTTGAGATCGGGGGTTTAAATGAATATGATTGATTTTTATTGGTATTAACATCATTTTTATCTGAGGAAGAATTGGACATAAGGGAATCGACACTTTTTTGTGTATCGATTGCTTCAAAAAAAGCTTGTGTTGATTGAGTGCTCTTTGCCGATTTTACTGCAGAAAAAGGCGACAAGCAGCTCTCGCCACCTTCAAATTGGTTTTCGCTTTGAAAATTTGTTTTTGTAGTAGTGTTATCTATTTCATGGATAGTAGTCCTATTTTTGTGCTTGTCCTTTCGAGAATAGAAGAGGTCTTCCTGAAGAGCACCTTCGGTGTTAATGCTATATGGTGTTTGAATGTTTTTTGGAATAAAAGAGCGGGTTTTTACATTTCTTGATCTCCTAATGGATATGTTACTGCTTTCTGGAAAGTTAATCGAATCAAGGTTTGATAGAGAGGAATTTTTCTCCGGGTATTTAGAAGTAGAAAAGACGTCATTTGGTGAGATATTTTCCGCTTTTGATTCAGAGGAAATTTCCAAGGCTGGAGAGTTAGTGCGTATGTTATTGATTCTTTCATGTTTCATTGAAGAAGTTCTGGGACCAGGTAGGGGTAAGCTATCAAGAGAACCTCTTGGATTTTGAGCTAGATTATTTTTTAAGTTTTGATATTCAACAGATGAATCGATAAAAATATTTTCCTTTTCGACTTTTTTCGTTATTAGGGATTGATTAATAATCGAAGCTTCACTAAAAAGATGAGGATAGTCCGTAATTATCGAGTTTGAGTCTTCGGGAGCTATGGAGTTTTTGAATTTATATTCCCCACCTCCTAATAAAAGGGATTGATTGCCAAGGGTAATTTTATCTTTTTCATGGATTTCAGTGCTCCCGAGATCAGCTATTTTTTGGGTAAATGGTGTTTGAATGGCGTTAGTGTTGAAGCATTGTGGCAAGGGTTCAGAGATCAAATTCTTTGAAATAGAACTAGGATCATCCTCACTTGGGTTTTTATAACTGGAGTTAGGTTTGGAATTAGAATATGCATTGCCCTCGTGATTAGTAAGGTATCTGGAATTGCTAGGAACTTCGGAGATGGAGGAATTCGGGAGAGTACCATCATCCCTTGAATCAGAGAAAGTCAACATGTAGTTTTCAATTTTAGGATCAGATCTAGATGAAGGACTTTGAGACCTATCACTATTTTCACCTCCTGTTTTAAGTTTTGATTTTTTTTGAAGTCTAAAAATGTTCTTTGAATAACTTTTGTATTGACCTGGCTTAAATTCTGGCAAATCGTCATTGCTAGACAATGATAGAAACCCTCTTATGCTTTCCATGAGGATTATTTAACTGGGACTAGTAGGAAAATAAAATAATTATGCTTTAATAAGGTTTATGGTTGGTCGTGAGATATAAAATAGAATAAATTATGAAAAGGGAAAATTAAGCCACAAAATGGAATAAGAATTGTTTTAGGGGATTTGGGGTAAGACATATGGATGGTACTAAAGGGTTAATATGTATTTAAATGAGTTTTAGACGAAATGGTGACGGTATCAAATTGTTTTGCCACCATTATTTCATTATTCCCTAACTGTGGAGTTGATTCAATTTAAATCTAGCAAAAAAATAAGTTTCCCATGAGACCCAAAACAGAAATCCTTTCTTTTGCCTTCTGTTTGATATCATTCAACACCATTCGTCAACACCTTGTTAACCAACCCAATCAAATGAACACCAGCTGCTATTTTTCCCTTCACTTCGTGTAATAGTGCAATTGTGTCTTTGATTCTGATTCCATTTAGAAATGAAAGTATCTGGTTCTGCCAATAAAAACAACAATTGCTAATTCAGAAATCCTTGATATTATGCTCCGCTGAGTATTTTCTGGAACCTCTTACATCATTGGATGTTTTCATGAATGCAATACATTTTTTACCAATATATTACACTTGAATCCATAAAAAGGGATATTCTAGATTGTCAGAGTTATCTGGGAATCCTCAAATCTCTTTACCTACAGAATCTGGCAATGTATTCTTTCACTAAACGTTTTATCACATCTTGCATTTAATCAAAGGAAACGTAATGTTTAAATCCCTCCTGGGTGTTTTTAATTGGCCATAATTGACATTAAATATTTTAATTAATCAAAGGATTGGAAATAAAAGATATGCTAATTACTAATGGCTTTGAGGAATCTGAATATTTTTTGGATTAGAAATTTTTCATTAAGTAATTATGGTTTGATATCTTGCTAGCTCAGCTCATAATCCGAATGGAATTTAAAGTCGGCCAGTTATACTAATTCATTTTTGGTATTTTATCTATTTTTCAGCTTCCCTCTTATCAAAAGTGATTCATGCTAAGTTGAATCCAATGAGACCACCACATACAGCTCAGCCTAATAAAATTGCCTATATCGTCTATCAACCTATTAATAATAACCCCACGATGCAGCAACCAATTCAAGTTTTTTGGATTTTTGACTTTCAAGCAATAGCTATTGGTCGTGTTGGGTAATTATTCCAAGTAGGGTAGCTATAGCAAGTAATAGTTCAAGGATTTATTAAATGTAAAAACCAATCTCTACAGGTCAAATTAGTATAGAAAAGAAACAAGAAATAACCGGTGGATCTGTAGCCCCACCACGTGAATAGAGCTTATTTTCAATAAATGCTCCAGGATTTTCATCCTTTACAACCAAAAGGTTTTAAAGATACTAATTGGATAAATTTTTTATTTATTGCATATTTGATTTGGATAAGACTATATTATTAACTTGTATACCCATGCAATAAAAAAAAACTTCCAGAAAAAGTTATTTTATTGAGTTTCCTATTCCAGTTATAAGCAGATTGCTATTAGCAATAAATTGATTTTCATTTCCATTCAAAATCCTATTGAAGCTGTTTAATTTGAAAAAACTTCAATTCGAACCTTTCTTTTTTCAGAGTTGACCTGATTTTTTTTCAACCCCCTAAAATGGAATCTCAACTGAAGACTTTAATCAAATTTACTGTTAACAAAAGACTGAAATATCAAATAGATTCTTTTAATTTGTAAATATATGAAAAGCAACCAAATAGAAGGCTTCGTTTTTTTTTTGGCAAAGATTTGATCTTCCATCTACTATATTTTCTTTGTTGATAGGTCAGTCAAATTTTTAATTGGTATAAAAAATTTACTCGAAAAATAATTTACAAATTAAAAGGCCATTATACTTTTGGTACATTGCAAAATATTATGTAGTCATATCTTACAGGTTGATATTAGCAATTATGCATTTCTATGTTTAGATAAAGTTTAATTTATAATTTACAACTTTTTCAGTTAACGAATCAAACTTTTTAGGTTTAGAGAAACTAGTAATAATTTATTGGAAAAGCAATAAGATTTGTCAAACCTTAGATAATTTTCTCGAAGATGTTCAAAATTCATTAATATAGTCAAAATAAATTAACGCATTTTCACATTTGGAGAATTGAAACAAATGGATTTTTGTAAACATTTAACCAATCCTACTCAAAATCCTCCAAATTTGGTTGCATAGAGTTCATTTTTCCTCAAAACCACACCAAAAATATTGCATAATTATTACGCACTTAGTTTAGACTATTTATGGACACATCTTTCATCAATTATAAAAAGTTTAGTTCTATTGTGGAGAGATTCTTTATCACTAAAACGCTTCACAAAAATAAAAAGAAACAATAATTTAAGCATTTTTATCTAGAATCTGAGATAAAAAGTGCATTGCTATTCGTTATAGATAAGTATACTTCCACAAAAATAGCAAAACAAGTTCAATTTTTTAAAAAAATATTTTTCATACGAAGAATGTTGGATACGATCTAAAGGTAAATTATTTTTCTAAAAATAAAATACTTTCACCGATTTTAGGACTGATATAAGTATCATGATAATAAATTTGCGAATGGATTTTTCATCGTTAAAAATCGCAATTAAAACTTTTATTGAGTTTTAATGAGTACACATAATTTTATATTCATACTAGGGTTTGTGGATTTTATCTAAACTTTAAAATAAGTTCGAATTTTAGATTATATTGAGCATTTTTGCGCTTATCTATCTCTAGGAGCCAATAAATTTTTTGGGTGGTTTATAACACTAAATATTCTGAAATATATAATTACAATATAATTTGAAATACTAAGACAGATAAATTTAGGTTATTTACACGTATCCAAATTATTTATTATTTTTTTTGGAAATCCATTACAAAGTTGATAAAAAATTATAAAAATTGAAAATTAACACGTTTCAAACAAATCTCTTTTAAGGAATAAAAAAAAACAAAAAACCTTGAATTAACGAATAATCATCAAATCCAGATCAAATATAAAAAAAATTCGAGAAATTTTTTAGAAGTAATAAAGAATCGAGAAATCGATCTCAAATTATTTAAATTGAAGTTAGGTTGAATATTAAATAGGAGCAAACTATGAATAAGCCCTGTAAAAAAACACACATGAATAAAATTTCATTAATTTTTTTCGGACTTCGTGATTTATAGAAGACTCATTAGATCTGAAACGAGTGTAGTTTTTTTTTTTTTTTTTCATTTCAAAAAAAAGAGAAGGCCATTTATATCTTTTTAACGATAAATTGATACACATTATAAATTTCTATGCAGATGATTCGATATTTGCGATATAAAAATATGAAATTGAATGTTTTTTTTATAAAAAAAAAAGCATTAATGAATTATGGTTAAAATGTCCAATAATAGTATCTTTTTGATAGAATTTGGAGAAATAAGAAAAAAAACCCCTGTTTTGACTTTATTACATTTTATAACAGGATAAGATTTCTATAATCTTCATATTAAATGTGATATTTTTATATAATTAAAATATTAAAGCATGAAAATATATAAGACTCAAAAAAAATTATGAAAGAGAAACTTAGTCTCCATGAATGTAGGACAGGTTTCAGCAAGAAGTGATATAATTAAATATTTATATAAAACCTTTATTGGAACGGAAATCATTAAATTCGGTACAAAGGAAGTAAACACCGCAACATATATATCCGATAAACATACAAATATTGATTATGATTAACTCCGGGCTTTAAATTATTATATAACATAATTTAAATTCATACATAAATATGAATGGAGTCATTATTTTATTTCTTAAAATGAAATTTAATATTATTTTTCCTGAAAAAAAACTATAGTATTTAAACCTTGAAAAATCTCTAATTAATTTAATTTTTTACATCTAATTATCTTTATTAAACTTGTAACAATTAAAGACAAAAGAAAATATTTTGTTGTATGAAAATATATATAAACTAAAATTTTCCCTTAAAATCTTTGAGTTTTGAACAGCCAAATGTATCAGATGTACTATAAAAAAATTATAGTTCATATGGGTTTAATGATAAATTTCAAATAAAAATAATTTTGGAAACTCTGAAAATAATCCCTAGCTATAATTATTGCAATGTATTGAGAAACTGATTATCTAATAGGAATGAAAAAAAAAACAAATAAAAAATAAAAAATTCACTCTAAATACCCCACAGCTATATTTTACATAAATAAATATTTACATAACTGATAAAAATTTTGTTTTTTTTTAATTTTTAAAATTATAAATCGCTCGATTTTTTCCCTCGCTTATTAAAAATATTTTTAAATTGTTTAAAATTAAAAATAAATGTTGTTTTATAAATCTAATAATATAATGAATTGTTATTTTCAATTTCATAATAAGATTATTATGTAATTAATATAATATTTATTTACTAAATTAGTATTTAAAAAAAATTATCAGAAAATTTTAGAAAATTTTTTATTATATTTTTTTCGATTATTAACTTTTTTTTAATTATAAATATATATATATATTAAAAAAATGGTAATTTTTTACGAAATATGAATAATTTTCGATCAATAAATCGGCATAAATATATGAATTACTTATTATAAAAATATAATATTAAAAATTGTAACTATGTTTAGAATGTTTTTTTTGTGACCATATAAAATTAAATTGGTGATGTAAGGTTTAATTTTCATAAACTTCTCTTTTTTAAAAAAAATAACATAAGGATTTTGAATTTAAATTGATAAACCTCCGACCTTGCTTCAAATACTACTTCTAAGTAAATATAATTTAATAATTTTAATATCAAAAAAAGTTAAACTGCTTTTATGAAATAAATAATTGTTGCAAATGCCATCCCCAAAAAAATTCTAATTCTTTTTTGCTCTTAATGATGCATAATTGATACATACATACATATGTATATATGTTAACATACTTCACTATTTGATAACATAATTATTTATAGTGATTTTATATGATAATAAAACATCCCTTTAATTTTTTACTTGATATCTCAAAAACATTTATCCGGTTATATTTTTAATTAAAATCTTTTTTCTGAATTTATTAATTTATTAATTTATTTTTAAAGATTTTAATTTTGAATTTTTGAATTTTTTTTTGTTTTCAATTTTTCTTTTCTTATATTAATTTTCATTTTTCGAAGTTATAAAAAAAAATTATTTATTTGATTTTCAAAATTATTTTAATTCGCTAAAAAAATAAAATTATGTGATTAAAAAACTAATAGATGTAATAGATGTCTCGTAAATTGGAATAAAATAAGGTTGATTTATAAAAATCTTATTAGTAAATTTTCTCACATAATTTCTTCGTAGCACTAAATTACTTTTTTAAAAAATTTATAATTCAATTGTAAAATTTAAATATATTTAAGAATTTTTTATTATAAAGCATTTAAATACAATTTTTTTTAGTAAGTAATAAAAATTTAAACTTTCAATAACTTGAATTTTTTCCGGCTCAAATCAGTATTAATTGGATTGAAATAATTAATAAGCCTAAGAATGATCCATTTTTTAAATTAAATACCAAAATAAGGGATTAATTTTTAAAACAAATGAAATGCAATTTAGTTAGATTATTTCATAAAAGAACTTACAAAATTAATTCAAAATACACGAAAAAACTTATTAAACTGTAATGCTTTTTTAATATCCAAAAAGTTCAAAAATATTAATTTTGTGAAAATTTCGATGGTTTTTACATTAAAAATAGAATCAAAATCGAAAAATAAAATCGATTTTAGTAATAAAAAATTAATAAGGATAAATTATGATATATTAAAACTACTTTTATTTTTTTTATTATTAAATAAAAAATATGAAATAAATATGAGAATAAATAAATAAATAAATAAATAAATAAAATTTTAAATTTAACTTTTAAAAAATCAGCTTTATAAATTTTAATTATATTTTAATTGATAATTTTTGATAAAGAATAAACTTTTTTAAGCTTTCATTATTCTCGGGAAATATTCTTAATTAACAGCCCCATATATACTATTCATCCCTCCCACCATATTTGAGCTTTAATTTTATATTATCTTTTAAAATAATGAATTTTTTGATTTGGTACTAATAAAGTGGCTAAAGTGTTATAATTATTCCATTTTTTAAACCTATAGATATTTCCGGTGTTTATTTAGACCGATTCTGATTATTTTGAAGTATTTTAAAAGTGTAAAAAAATCTTTCTGAGTTTTGAATTATTAAATAAAATAATTACTGCTAATACAAAGCAAATTTTTTTAATTTAATTGTAAAATTTAACGTAAAAAACTTGTAATTATTATAAATTCATACTAAGTGATTTTTATTTATAAATTATTAATTAAGCTATTTTTATTTTTCTAAGTTATTTCCATTAATCGGTTTACTATAAGGTATTCATACAGGTTATTTATCAATATATTACTTGAAAAATGACTTTTTTTATTAATATCTAGCCAATCTAATTGACTGAGGTTCATCTCAAAACAATATTTTGATAATAATAAATAAAATTCTATCAAATACCGAATTATTTCAAAATGGGATCCAAATAAAGGGGAAATTTTTTTTAAATTTTTATTTATTTAATTGGAATTGATGTGTTTTTTTTAAAAAAATATTAAAATGTTCAAAATAAATAAAAACTAAAAGGGTGTTTAAATTCAATAAAAAAAAATGAATCATTATAACTTAAATATTCGTGATTTATAAATTAATATTTCTTTCAAACAAGAGCTTTCGTCTCAAAAATTGCATACATTTTTATCTCACTTTAGAAATTGTAATTATTTGGTGTGATATAAAATAAAAAAGCCAAAAAAATTCATTAAAATATGGAAAATATATAAATTTTATTATGTTTTGATATTAATGTATTGAAATAAAGTCAAAAGAGCTGAAGAGGGAGAAAAATGAACCTTTTACTAATATAAAAATATCCTTTAAATATATTTTTCTAATAGTTTGATATAAAACCAATAATTTCGGAAAAGTTCAGAAGGAAATTTTTTTTAATAATAAATGCAGAAAAGACATATCTTATTAAATTTTATTTTATTATGCTATACATGGCGTATCTGGGTACGCTTTTATCCAAAAAAATAACTCAATTTATTGAAAAAAGCCTAGAAATATATTAAAAAAACTTATTTTTTATTTTTTATTATACATTTATAAACCAATATTATGTTTTTAGTGTATTTTTTTTAGCTTAAACATCTAAAAGACAAAAATATCTTATTATATATATTATTAAATTAGTATTTTAATAAATAAAAAACAAAAATTTAAACAAAAATTCAAAAAAAGGTACATTAAAATACTTCTGCTTTTTGAACAAATTACTGACACCCCCCTTATCAATTTTTCGATCTTGTTTGAGGCTTATATATCACATATATATGAAATTAATGAAATTTGAGTTAGATTGGTCAGTATATTTATATATTATATATTATCTAGAAAAATTTTCTAATAAATTTTTTTTAGTTTCAGGAACAAAAATATACATGTGATATAATAAACATATTTTTTAAAATTAAAAAATATTTATGAAAAGAATAAGTAATGAAATATTTTCACTGATTTAAAATAAATTTAAATCTTATATAAAAAAATTCTAGTTAAGAAATAAAAAAAATATCTTGCAATAAATATAGGGATTTATTTTTTATCTTTTATGTTATTCCGCGTTAGTATCAATACTTTTATTTTTTCTAAAAGAAATAAAATGAAGAAAAGTATAGCTAAAAAAACGAAAAATCATAAAAATAACCTATATAGCTAAAATTAATCTAAAAAAAAGTGTTAAATTTTTTAATTTATGAAAATTACAGTATTTAAATGGTGTTTAAAATCAACTATCTATAATTAAATTTTGATGCTTTATTATGAAAAAAATTGGTGGTATCTATGAAAATAAATTTTAGGGGAAAGAAATTTCTCATAGGATTAAAAATTATAAAATTGGTTGAGCTTTGTTTTTCAGGCTTTTCAAATTTAAAATTATATTCTTGATTTCGATTTGTAGTATTTTAAAATCTATTAAAGCTCGAAATTGATTTGTTTTTTTTTATTTATACCCAACTGACCAATAAAAATTATTATTTACAAAATTATTTGATTTAGTTATATCCGAAATTTAAACGAAATAGAGTAATTGAAATGGAATAAATATTTATTTATTTATTTTAATATGTAAATTAGATTTAGAGAATATCGATTCTATTTTTTTAAAAAAAGGGGATTTAAAATAGTTATCAATATTTTGAAAAATAAATAAAATAGGAAGGTTTTCTAATAGATAACGGGATTTAGCTTCAATAAAATTTTCAATCAGTATAAATGTTATTCATTTTTAAAAGAAAAAAATTTAAAAAATCATCTAAAATTTTAGAAATTTTTTTTTAGAATTTTTGACGCGTGTATTATAGAAAGTTTTTAGAAAATATGCTAAAAAAAATCAAGATAAATTTGTTCAATTTTAATATCAAAAGAGTAAATATTCAACAATAATACTATTTTTTCAATATAAAATTTTGTGTGTATGTACAATTAATTTGAAAAATCAAATTTATAAGTTTATTTTGATTATTAACATTTAATCCGTAATTTTTTTAAATTATCTTAATTAATAAATTCTTTAAGAAATAAATAGTTTTTATACTTTAATTTCTATTTTATAACTTTTTTGTCTATAATTATACTTCAGTAGGCTTTCATATCAATTTTATCCAAATTTAGTACTAATCAGTGATTTTTGGATTCGTAATAAAATTTATCCAGTAATATTTATCAAACGTTGAATATTTTATCCAAGATTGTTATTATAAAGATTTAACTACAGTTAATTTTAAAACAGCCAAAAAATTTACTCCTATATATCTTTTTTTTGAGATTGGGGCAATTCTTATCGTTATATTAACCCTGTTTTAGAATTTACACACATTTTTTTCCCATTAATCGATAAAGATTTGTCACTGCCTTTAATGTATCTATATCTAAATTTAATATTTAATATTATATATTATTATTAGAATATGCGATAGTCATATTATAACATTAAATTTATCCCTGATAAAATGTATGTAGTTTCTGAGGATAATATCGGGTCTTTATGTAATTTTTTACATTCGAAACTTAATGAACTTAAAATAAAACTTCTCCTTGTGTGGTACTATTTCCATTTTAAGAAACTATTTAGTTATATTTTTTGTTTCAAAGTCAATTATATGAGTTTATTTGGCTCTAAAAACCCCCACATATATATTGGGCAGAATATCTTGGTTTTCATTTTTTGAATTTTCAAATCCTTAATTTTTTGGCGTCTATTTGATAATGGTTTTACGGGAGATATATCTACATATTTTCTTTTAAAGAGTTTATTTTAGTCCCAAAAATAGCTTTATAAATTCTTTTTTAAAAATTTATTTTTAAAAAGATGATAAGCTTACTTTTATGATATGGATAAATTAACACCTAGCTTATTTCATCAGAATCTATGAGCCATAAACTTTAAAACGTGGCTCTATATAATTTAATACATTTTTTTTATAATGTAAATATTATGAACTTATGTTTAATATAATTTTATCTACAAAATGGATCAAAAAATAGTTCATTTTGAAATATAAACCCAACTGAATTATAGGATGGAAATTCGTTTGAGAAATTTCAGTTTTTCTCCAGAATACTAGAAAAAATTACTTTCCATTAAATAATGTATATTTCCTGCTTTTTGAGTATGGAACCACTTTTGTATTTATAAAATTAAAATTTATACAAATATTAGTTTCTGTGTATCGGAAACATAGTTTTATACTCTCATTTTTTTATATCAAAAGTAGGGCCCATATTATTATAAGTACTCCCTTGGATGGCCTTCGATATTAAATTTAATATATTTTATCATTAGAGGATTTCTCAGTTTGTAGAATTTTACGTAAAGAAATTATTTTTTACCTCCATTGGTTCTGGTAATATCGTTATACGAGCCCAACTTCTTGGTGGTATTCTTCAAAAAAAAATACCGCATCTTTGGGAAAATAAATTAATATCATAGTTAAGTGAGCTTGGGTAAAGATCATAAGTTTTTTCATGCAATCTATCTATGGGTGTCTGTATGGCTCATAACTGAAGGTAACTATTTTAATCGGAGAAAATTCTTTGTGCTAATGTAGTTCTCACAAATTATTTATGAAATCAATATTTTTTTGAGGGTTAAAGTTCCTAAAAATCTCTTAGTTCTAAAGTGGTATTATTTTTTGGGTATAATAGCACTGAGAAACCAAAAAAATTCCGAGGCTGGAGTAATACAAATCGTACTACTTTTTTTTTCTTAAGTGCATCAAATTCAATCAAAGTTTCCAGAAGTTTGAGTAGGATAGAAAGTTTGCAATCATCATCTATTCAGTAATAATAGAATCTGCAAAGATATTGGATAAGTTTTTTTTTTTCATTTAAAAAATATTCCCACTAATAAATTATCTACATTTTAAAAATACACATTACAGTTCTCAGAATATACAAGGATGGCTGCATAATTCCAAACTATATATATGCTAGAGACTGATTATTCAGTTCCGTTGGACCTCTCAGTATTCAAATATCAGATTAAAGAGTTGCGAAAATTTTCCTAAATTTTATTATGAGGTTTTATTGAAATCTCATGGTATTCTGACATGAATTCAAGGGATTTGAAGCCTATTTTCCGAGGTCCTAGCCTTTGAAGGTGGGCATTGTGTTTTATTTCTCTTGGGTAAATAAACACAATATTACTAATCATTTGCCTAAGTGAGCAATTTTAAACCTATATATCATCATCTTTTATTATTATTACACTATTTTGAAACAAATTTAATTCAAATATTGTATAAGTTTCCACTTAAACTCACAAAATATCAATAAATTAACCTAAAGAAATAAAATTACTATAATATTAAATTGCAAATATGTTTATATTATTCATAAAAACTTGGATAATATGTGATGATTCAGAGAAGAAAAAAATTTAGGTAGGCCCATATTCTTGCCTTTTCCGGTATAATTAAAAAAAATTCTTGTGTGATAGTGGATCAGTAATTGCATAAATGAGTCTTTGTGATCCAAAGTACTTCATAAAATTTATTTTTCTTCTTCTTCTTTTAAGGTGAAATATAGAGCTTATTTTTTTCATCGAGATTTTTTTATCCTGCGTGCTGTTCATATATTCTCAGGTATAGGAATAATGTGATACTCACGGATTTATTTTTTACAACTTTTGGTTAATTAAAAATTCCTAGTTCCCGGTCTTCTCCCCCTCAATTTTTTTATCTTTTAGAAAATAATCGACTTCTTATGTCGCACAAATAGCTCATTTGAACTCGAATTCCTTATTTTTCAAGTTTACCCATGGCTACTTCGGTAATTTAAGGTACGAAACTACTTCACAGTAGCTCAATGCTTTATTGGATGGTTTTTTATCCCCTAAAAAGATTCTGAAATTCTTTTTAAAAATATCACAGACTCATTGACCACACTTTTTGTTCTTTACTAACATAATTATAAATTAAGAGACAATTTATACATTTTAAACTCAATTTTTATCTATTCACGCGCATTTAAGTGATATCTAACCTTAAAAAGAATTATTTGTTGATATTTTTGTTTTATATTTCACTAGATATTTTTTTCAGATTTTTATGCAAAAAATGAATATCTTTGAGTGTTTTTTTTTATAACCAGCATAATTGCGTCTGAAAAATAACTTATGGGTTCTAATATTTTTCTCCATTTTTTTCTCTATCAGTGCATCAAGCTTTATAAATCCAGCTGAAGATTTATATCGTATTTTAATATTTAAAATTTCTTACAAAGCTATATAAATAATCTTATATGGGCTTTATAAGAAGAATTGTACTAATTATGCTGTGATTTCATTTAATTTGATCTTTAAAATATTAGAATATAGTAAATTTGGAGCTTGTACTGATAGTCTCAGAATTTCTTGGGTTTTGCAGCGCATTTATAAATCTGAAAATAATTATTTAACTGTGACAAGATTTTTTTTTTAACCTCTTTGATGTGGTATCTGTTTTTTTTACTACAACTGAAGCTTAATAATTCAAATCTGGAGGCTGTTAGACAATAAAAATGCATTCTTTAACATGAAATTATCGAATTTTATGTCCTTATCTCTATATTTTGATGTTTAATAAATCTTTTTCTATAGAATTTAAAGTTTAAATAGTATCTAGTTATACTTTATAATATTTAATGAAGATTTAAGGCTTCAATTGTGCCCATATTTTCATTTTGGAGACATATTTAGCAACAGCCGCTTTTATTATGCGATAGGCATATTGTTTTTTGTATCTTATTCTTCAGCTATTCTTTTATTTCTTTAATTTTATTTTATTTGGATTTTATAAAAAATATTCCTTTTAAGTTGATAAAGTATATTTTTTTTTAAAAAAAAATTAATTTTATTCATAATAACACAGTTTCAGTATTATTATGTAAAAAATTAAAGATAATTGTTTTTAGGTGTTTTATTTCTGTTACTTTTAGGGGTTAAATTTTATTATAAAATAAAAAAATTAACGCTTAATATTACAAGAATTTGATATATAAACCTTGATATTTCCATTACTTATTTTCATATTTTGGATTTTACTTGCAATAAAAAAAATTTAAAAAAATGATGTAAAAACATTAATATGCATTTTTTACATTTAGCCTATACCAAAATTATAGCCGAAAACCCCGATAATATTTATAAACTAAACTAAATCTCATATATGTCGCCGAAAACTCCTTTAGATATTATTCTTTTTACCAAAGACTTGATTAAAGATTGTTTTGATTGAAACAGGTATTATTTATCTAATCAAGTATTTTAAATTATCGTCTCTCTAAGCATAATATTAAAAATGATTTCGCTAAATATAGTAATACCTTTTTTTTACATGAAAATTTGTTTTTGGATTTATGTTTGAGCTCAAATTTATAATAATTTACTTCCAGCTCAATGAAAAATGTCTTATACCCAGCTTTTTAATTCTGCTTCCACCGAAAAAATGATTTTTCAAGTTATAAATTAGCTGATTATTATCCCAATATCATTAAAGTTTCTTCAAATAAAACTGGGTATCAGTCTAAAACCATTTATTTTTAACCGATTTTTATCCAAATAGAACATCAGCCCAAAAAAAGTACATGGATATTAAAATTGTACTATGAATTAGCAGAAATTTTTAATTAATATTATTTTAATCATTATTAAGAAATTAAGCTATTTTCAATTAAGATAAATTTTTTATAAAATTTTAATTAGAATATAACCCAAAAGTACATATTTTTAAAATTCTTATTAAAATACTCAATTTAAATTTCAAAAAAAATATATAAATTTAAGACCGAATTTCTTATTTTTTTACATTATCACCAAAATGGGGTATTTATTTACAAACTCATAACTATTTTTGCTTCACATAATTTATTTGTGATAAGTTTTGATTTAATTTCACATCCATAAATTTATAATTTATAGAGATGTTTAAGGTGTTCATTATACCCGATTATTTCAAAACTTATTACAAATTTTAATTATTTATAAAATATATTTTCTATTATATATATGTAGAAGCTCAGATTTTGCATCTGATTCTTCCCAATCAGACTCTGTTTAAATCATGACATACTCATCCGACTCTTAACAATCTGGAAAATTTTGGTTATTTTATAGCTCCTGTAATAAGATATAAAAATAAAATATAAATTGGATTGTATATAACTCAAAGATCTGGTGGTGTTATGATACTGTTATATTATCCTTATATTCTAATAACTGAGAAATCAAACAAGAAATTTTATCAAAAAAAATAACTCACAATTGACGCTAAAATTTTTTTTACACGTAATCGCATGCATGAAATAAAAATAATACTAATAATAATAATAAATAGGATAAGAATTAATTTTTAAATACTTTTAATCATGGCACTTCTGATACATAATAAGACCTGTATTTAAACAGAGCAGTTTTCCTGGAATCGAAGAGAATCATGTATTTTTTGGAAATAAGACAACACATATAAAAGAATATTTGATACTTGTGTGTGATAAAAGCCTAACTAAAAATAACCATCATTAATAAAAGATACCTCTATTCAGATGATTAATTTTTTTTTGAAACTTTTAATAAATTTTATACATTTATATTCTTTACGAATTTTTCTTCTGTTATATTTTTTTTAAAACGAAATAAAAACAAAAAAAAACAACAACCTTTTAAATTTATATTAAGAACACATTAGCCTAGCTATTTTCAAACGCACATATCAATCCATGATGAAACCTCAAATTATATCACTTAGAACCCGAAGAATGGTAATGAAAAACCAGAAATTCCAATATATTTATATTCCATAATATAAGATGATGCCACTAAGAGTGAAATACCTTGACGTAGTTTATGGGCTTAATAATGTACTTTTCGAAGTACGCTAGACCAAAATTTCACACAGCGTTTTATTATTCTTGGTTGGGAATAGTGGGTACAGTGCAAAGCGATTCGAAGGACAGCGATTCCAGAGGAAGACTGTCTAGAAACAGGAGTAAACGATCGTTTAGCACAGCTGAGACACAGTTTAGTGCAAAAGTTTAGCATTTGAGAGTCAGACAGATCTCAGCGTCTAACAGCTATTTGTAGGAAAGCCATGTCGATCAATCCCACGTTTGGGTAGGAGCCTAATTTTATTAATCCTGTTAGAAGTAGGCTCTGAA
>LSSL01000161.1:33256-61687 GCA_001953115.1 Smittium mucronatum | reverse complement strand
TTGAGCACAGCTGAGACATAGTCTGGTACACAAGTCCAGCTTTCGACAGTTAGACGGATCTCAGCGTCTAACAGCTATTTGTAGGAAAGCCATGTCTATCAATCCCACATTTGGGTAGGGGCCTAATTTTATTAATCCTGTAAGAAGTAAGCTCTGATTAGGAGCTCAGTAGCTATAATGAACTATTTTTCATTGAAAAAAAAGCTTAATTCATAACCGTTAAGGCCTCAGTCATCCAGCCTACTTGAAGCAATGCCAATGGAGGGTCTTTCGGTTGGTAGATTGAACCCTTTTCCCGTAGGTACGCAGCCGGTAGTCCGGCAGAGGAGCTTATTGTAGTTAGGATAATAGTCTTTTCTATACGTCTTTTTCTTTTTTTCATATTTTTTTAGTATAGTTTTTAATGGCGTTATCTTACAATAAAATTCCGTGATAAAAAAAAAAATTCAAAAAATTTATTAATCTTTTTTTTTTTCTTGAAACAGCTGCAAGTGTATTAAAAAATAACTTTGTGAGTGGCTCTATTTGGGATATTGAAACGAGTTATTTCCTTAGATTTAATGTAATAAGCGGTTTTTATCACTCAAAAGAAAAAAATGAACAAGTTTAAAAAATTTACTTTTCGTAATTTGCTTTTAGGGCTAAGAAATTGCTATTACCTTTGTCCCGAGGTGTCAAAATAAATTAATAAATAAAAAATTGAAACCATTCTATCACAGTAGACAGTTTCCAGATTAAGAATTCTGCGGTTTATAAAAACTGTATTTTTTTTGGGGGGGGGGGTATGAAAAAGATATTTTATTTGTCTAAAAAAGTTCTATTTGATTTTTTATGCTATAATTATTAATATTTTAATTATTTGATCACTTCGTAAACATCTTTAAAAATCTGATCATTTTTTATATTTTCATTTTTTTTTTTCAATTCTTAATAATTTTCATAAGTATAAATCTAATTTTTTACTAATAGATTATTTTTCTTTGCTTTTTATTTTTTAATTGTTTTAAAAAACATCGAAATCTATTATATTAAATTTAAAACTCTGATTAGTCTTTTTTCATACCCATTGATCCTAGAGTAGATCGAATCTTTAACTAAAGGTTTTTTAAAATTATTTTCGGTCTTCATATCGACTTTCTGTGGTCTATTTACTTATTTTATTATCCTTATAAAATTTTCATTTTAAAATATCAATATATACGTGCACTTTTTTTTCTTTTCAAAAAAAGGTAGAATCTACAGAACAAATCTTCCTAATGTGATACGGTATCATTAATAAATATAAATTTATTCTGAGAGGATTTTGTTATGATTTTGTTAAATCTTTCAAAATCTAATTCATCGAACCTTTTTTTAGACTGATTAATTTCTTCGAATTAATTTCTTCTGTATTTATTACAAAAGTTCTTTTATTTTTATATTTTTAAATATATTTTAGATGGAATTTTAGTTAAATAGGAGAAGTACAGTTTTTATAACAATTTTTTTCAGGTATATCCAAAAGACCGATGAAAGCATTATTGATTATTTCAATTGAAGTATTCAAAAAAATTAGCATATTCGATGCTTTCTAAGAATGATATTTTTTCTTTATTTTTTTTAAATATTTTAAGGCCATTTTTGGAGGAGGTTCCAAAAAATTATTAGCCATCATACTAATTTTAATTTAACTACAAGTAAAAACCTTAAACTTTACATATTATGCCGCTAAAAAACCCAAGCGTCTCCATTAAACTAAAATTAATCCAGGGAATTATTAAATGTTTTTTGGGTGATATAATCTTTATCTCCTATAAATAAATATACAGCACTCACTTGAATTGATGTCTCTCTTTTTTTCCAATTTTTTCACTAATCTTTTTGGAAAAATGAAAACTTTTTTTTTTTGATAAATATATATGAAATCTTTGAATGAAATTTTTACTTGTTTATCAGAATTTCATACTAATTTTTTATGCTAAAAAGTAAACACTAGTTTTCCGATTGAATTTTTAAAGTCTGGAGAGTCTATAAATATAAACTCCGCTCATATCTACCGATAATTAGATTGGTATATGAATGCATTTTTTATTTATTTAGGTAACTCCTGTAATCATATCGGATTATTATATATAGATGTTTTAGAATTTAGAATCTATGTGTAGATTATAGGACCTGGATAAAAATTTTAATTGAATTTTTGAATTTAAGAAATTTAAATATCTATATTTCTAAAATAGCCAGCAATATAAGGCGATTCAGAATACCAACACATACGGTATTCTTTTCGGGGTTCCTCTAAAAGATCAGTCATAAGAAAGCTATCATTAACCGAAATAAGATTGTTTTTATCAACCGAGTTTTAAGTTTTGGTAATTTTTAACACTATGCTATCATTTTTGGGGCTTCTATTAATCATACTAGATTTCAAATCAAAACCAAAAAGATCCAAAATATCTATTCTTTAATCAGAATTCAAGTTTATATTACAATCGAAAGTTTTAATTTATTATTTATGTTTTGATTTTTCTCTCATCAAATTTATCAACTCTCGCTTTGAAAATACACGTTATAAATTTAGAGCTGTAACAGCGTCAACCAGTTTCATGGTATTTTTATATTTCTTGGAATTTTAATCTCCAAAAATTATTTTTGATTTTTTTATACTTCATTTTTGGCCAAATTCAACTCAATAATTTCCAAATAGCTAAAAAAGATAAATTATTTCGTTAAATTTAAAGACTTTATCCGTATCATACTCTAAAAATTTATTAAAATGTTACTATTTAATTATAATAACAGATTTATAAAATTTTCTATTTATCATTATATATTGTTACATCATAAAATACAACAAAATTTGATATTTTTATTTTTATTTATATAAATTCACTCTTTTTTTACTCTTAATTTTTTTTTTCAAGATTTTTTTTTTGAGTTTCACATAAATTTTTAAATTTAAATAGAGATAAAATTTTTCGCATTCATTGGATGAAATAATCTTAAAAATTTACAAAATTCAATTTGGTTGAATAATATTGTATTTATTATAGAAATTCTATTTAAATGGAAGAATTTCCTTTAAAAAATAATATATATGGATTTTGGATTTGGTAGAAGGAGAAATATCACTATCATTATATTTAAGTTAAAAAATATCAAATATCAAATATCCTCTTCACCTAAAAAAATTAGAGAAAATAAAAATAATCTATAAACGTTTTTCTCTTCTAATATTCTAGAAATGAAGAGTCTCAAAAAAATGCCATAATCGATCCAAAGAAAATTAATCTAAATACATCATATTTAAAATTTAATTATCTCGCGAAAGGATTTGATAGTAATTTAACGTTTATTTAAAGAAGTGGGTTTTTTTTAAAAAAAAATTCAAATTATAAATTAACTTAAGTTTTTGTTTAATGGTGTAAATATATAGCACCCTTTCTATCTGATGTTAAAATAATAAAAATCTGTATATCTTTATTTAATGTGGTTTTGAATAAATTTATGTTACTTTCCATATCTCATCCAAAAAAATCAACAAGGATAATAATTTATAATTCAAAAATCAACCATAAAACTATAAAACATAACTCAGTCACCACTAAAACTCTTTTTAAAGATTTCAGGCACTGAGAGGAAAATTTATTCTGGTAACAACAATGATGGAGGGGATTATCTCCACAAAATAATAGTGATATAGATGTATAATTTTTTTATCTTGATTATTCGATAGAATCTTAGATACTTAAGCCTTTGAAACCGACTCCCTATCATACAGGGTTTTATTATTGAACTATATATAACACAACAACTGCATCAATGAATTATAAGTTATTAGAAAAGAAACAGACCCCCCCACCCCAATCCACATAACCACACACATTAATCAAAAATATCCGTTTATCTATTTATTAACACTGAAAAAAACCGTATATTTTTAATTCCAATTATTTCAAAGGAGTCAGATAAAAAAATTATAATTTATAGGATGCTTTTGATCAATCAATTTTTATCTTCATGTCTTCATCAGTCTTTATTAATTTTATCATATATATTCTGATATAGTTTATTTTTTAAATATTTTAATCTCAATATTAATAAAAATCTCCCATCTTAAATTCAACCGTCAATTTTTTTAAGTTATTATATTTATAATTACATTCATTGATTTTCAAAATATAATTAGATATAATTAATGCTTTTTTAGTATTTAACAATATATAATAAAAAATTAACTGTGAATTTTACTTTTTATATTCACTTATAATTGTTTAATAAAAGGTATTTCCGAATAAAAATACATCAAAAAAGATAGCTGCACATGTCTAAATATTCAATTTATTTATATTCTCTCTTTTTTCATAATTTTAAGCTATATTTTCTATATTTTCTATTTTTTTGCATAAGTTTGTATATTTTATTCTTCTAATTTATGTTATTTTCTTTCTCGACTCCAACTTTCCTATCATGACATATATCTCTCTTGTTTTTTCATCTCTTATATTAAGCCTTATATTAATATATGGTACTTTTCGACTATTTTATTAAGCTTTTAATGCCATAATTCGATTAATTATTTGTCGTATTATCTCCTTTCTTTACATTTTAATATTTATTTAATAACATCGGTATATATTTAGTGATGAATTTTTTTGTCTAACCACTTCCCTGAATATCTGATACATATTTTTTTCTCAATTTACTTTCAAATTCCCAGTGTTTTTAGAGAAAATCGATCCAGAAAACTCGTTAAATACAGATACCACATCTTTTAACGGGACAAAAGCTACCCATATCAACCCACGCAACATTTTTTAAAATATTCTATAATATTTATTATAGCAATCTCTTGAACAAATCCATTTAACTTACTTCCCTATATACACTCTGGAAAAAAATGAAAAAAGAATAGAGATTTTCCAACTATGTAAAAAATATATTAAGCAGATAATTATTGCGGTTTTAAATTCATTTGAAATCTTTAGGTGTCTTAATTTCTAGTACAGCTGAATTTATTTATTCGTATTTTTTCTAAAAAAAGTGTAGTATGTCTCTTTTGATATATTTGGTAACATGGTATGTACTAAAGGAAATGTATATAAATGAAAAAATCCATGTGTTAAAAGCTGAAAAAACATATTTTTAGAGAATTTTAATGTTCCGGGAACAAATCAAGTTTCAGAATAAAAATTTTAGTTAAATTTTTTAAAAGCTGAATATATTAGAATTATACTTCTTCCTCTAGGTACCCTGGATTCATATATTAAAAAATCTTTGAAAATTCAGATAATTTAAAAGACGGCTGAATTTTGCAATATCGGTGGTATATTTATGCTTTATTTGAAAAAAAACTTGGCTCTATACGTATTAATCATTCTTATTAGGAATTTTCTTTTCTGTACTGTAAAATGGAAATATTGTGTATCTTTAGAGCCTTATTTAGACCCGAGATTTTAATAATATTAGACTTATATGGATTTTAGATTTTTTTGTATAATTTTAAGTTTGGGCGTTAAAAATATAGCTTTTTCGAAATTTATCCCATGAAGATGATCGGATACTTTTCTCGTTAATGGAGGATCGCCATGATTGATAGTTTTCGTATTAAACACAATTCTCTCTGCACAGACTCAATATAAATTTCCGGTTTTTAATTATTTTTTCCCTTATTTTTATATAATTATAATAGTCGTCATAATATGACATCCCTCTTTTCTAACATTGGGTATTATTTAAAAATACATACTTCTAAAAAAAGGATAAGAAAAATTTTCTTTGAAAATTATTCCTTAATTTAATTATTCATTAGAAAATATTTAGACTTAAATTTTTCATTTGGCGAATATATAACCAGAATTTTATTTTCAATTTTTAGAATACATGCTGCAAAAATATACTCAAATGCGATAGTTTAAATATATTTTGTTATTATTTTCACAATAAAAATATTAAAATAAAATTAAGCTCAAACTTATTCTTGGTATGATGAAGGGGTCGATAATATTTTGATTTGGATAATAGCTTTAAAAATAAAAAACACACTGTGCTAGAAAAAACTCTAGATGCTCATAATTTTTTCAAAAAAAAATTATAAACTCGACCAACTATAAAACAAAATTGTAAAGATATCATTTTAAAATAAGCTTTTTATATATTATTTTTTCCCTATTATAGTTTGGAAAAGTAGTATTTACCTGGGGGGGGGGGCTCGTTTGATGTCTTCAATTTTTAAAAATTCTAAGTCTTAAAATCATTTTTTTAGCTCTATATGGCACAATTGGATAAATCGGAAAAGTAGTAAAAAGATAGATGAAATATGAAATAGGATTTTTTTTAGTAATTAAAGTCGCTTATAGGCCAGTTATTGGTGTTAGTAAAATTATTCTTTTTGTGCCAATTATTTAATGAGGGAAATATAAATTAGAATTGTTTGAATTTAGATAGGACATAAATTACTCCAATTATAATTATAACTAACAGAAGTTGGATTAATTGGCTGTTGAATGAAATAATAAATGAAGAAATTTTGAAATATGTGTGTTTGAATATAAAATTATTAGAAAATATGAGAAATAGAAGTTAGGAATATTCGGTAGGTGAAAACTTCTTGAGAACAGTTTTTGATATTTAGGTAGTAATTACAAAGATATTTACTTATATTTCGGCTACTCATCGATTTGTTCATAAATTATTCTTAAAAAAAATAATATATTATAATAATGAAAATTTTATAGGCTTAATATTAAAGAAAAATATTCATGATTTTTTTAATTGTTATTATTTTTATTCAGGGTTTTTTTCTTTGTAAAATTTAGCTTTATTTAGATCATTCTACCAATTTTTATTGATAAAAAATATTAGAAAACTCTGCTAACTACTTGAAATTTTACAAAACTCTGTCCTATTCAATTGAAGATGTATTTTATTATTATACATATCATTTTTCTCATAAAAACATATAAAAATATTTGATTTAATTAAGTCATGATTTTTTATTAGTAATTATAAAATAACTAAAATCACATGGAGAAAAGAAAAACTAGATTTTATCCATTTATTTGTGGTGCAACAAACAAGATTTTTGGTTAAAATCCTAAAATTATATATATTTGGCTATAAAATCCGAAATATTGAGGCTTAAATCCACTCTGAATTTTTTCGAAAGTAAAAATATATAAATTTTTGTTTAATATAGACAAAAATTACATTTCAATTTATTTTATAATTAGGTAAGACTTTTTAATTCATCTTTTTTTAAGCAGATTTGTTTAAAGATAAAAAAAAATAGTTTTAAAAACCAACATGTGTAAGAGCTGTATTTTTGGCCATTTTGATAAGTCTAAAAAATGAGGATTTTCAATGAAAACTTTTTTTACAATCAAATGAATAGAATAACGAGTCTATTTTTATAGTGAAATCATCTTTTATTTTAGTGTTATTAAAATAAAGCAACCGAAATTAATTGAACTTAATTATATCTATGTTATTAATTAAACAACCAATACCCCACTAAATGAAAAAAAAATAATTGATATATCCTTTTTTAGCCTCATTAGTTTATTCGCTTTATATTAGTGTTTCAATTTTACCTTTAAAAGCCTCTATTTCATTCTTATTTCATTCTTAGTTCTATTTTTATAATAAATACAGCTCCAAAAAATGAGCCCTCTTGGTACCTAGCTCAGACTAGTACGTGATCTTAACAATTTGAAAAATAAATTAAGCTATTTTTTCTCCGAAATTCTTAACAGATACACCTTCACTCTCTAATAGCTTTGTTTCCACTGTACTTTAATTCATATATATATATATATATATATTAATGGAATAATATGTTTTTGTGATTATCATTTTTTATTACTAAATTTTATAACAAAATAGATCCCTTAAAGAACACCTTTAAAAAATATTTTTTAAAAAGCTATAAAAAAAAATTATGTAATTCTAAAAAGCTTTTATTTTATACTATCTATATCTTATATACAGCGATATTTTGAAATTCACCAACTGAAATATACTCCGCGCTCCCAAAGCATCAATTTAAGCAATCGTTTAATCGAGGATAGAAAAATTCAATAAACGAAATTTTATATGTAGTACAATTTCATGATAAAAAACCGGACTCATAATTAGAGCTTACTTCTAGCATTAAGATTAAAAATATTACACTCAAAAATTGTTTCGATTTACTTGACCTTCCTAAAAATTTCATTTTTTACTTGGGTATTCTTAGCTATATAATGAAGGGCTTTTTCTACTAAAATTTCACAAAATACGCCATCTTTATCAATTTTCCTGCTTAGATATTCCTCTCCCCCATCTAATCATTTTTTTTAAATCGTCTAAATTGAATATAAAAATTAACTAATAATAAATTTGCACCAAAATGTTGAATTTTAGCGAATTTTGCATCGAAAATATGCTAATTAAACTCCCATACCACTGCCCTGTTTTTTTTATCTTAGGAAATTTGACATTTACTTTAGATTTAAAGGAAAAATCTCCTCTAAGAAAAAATAAAACATGCCAAAAGTACCGTCATCTACACATTTCTATAAATTAAAAAATATAAATTTTAATGATATCCCTTAAGCAAAAAATGGAATAGCCGCAAATATTTAAATTTAAAGTGTGTAATATGTGATTAAATATAAATAAAATTCGTGAAGACCACAAAAAGAGAATATTAATTTCGATAACAAAAAGAGAGACAGAATAAATTATCTAAGAAATAATTGAGATAAGGAAAAATTAATAATTAGTGAGTATTATAATAAAGAGATCTTATTTGGGGTTTTTTGGAGAGGGAAATGAAAAGAACGAAAAAAATCATTTTTAAAAAGATTTTATTCCAAAGGAACAAAAAAAATTTATAGATAAAAAAAACATCCAAAATTTAACTAAGTAAGATTATAAAAAAATCATAATTACATTTTTCTTTATTCCATAAAATCGTGCAGATAAAAAAAAATCAATAAAATAACCAACGAAAATAAATAAAAAATCCAAAATTAATTGATAAAAGAACTTTATACCATTAGAGAAATTACTGTAATGAATCGTGTTTAACTATTTAAATTTTTGAAACAGTATATTTAAGTTAAATAAAATTAAGAGATGTTTTTGTTATTCAAAATAAACTAAAACAGACGATTTAAATCAACATATATCACCTAATAATTTAATCTTAAGTTATAATATAAAAAGTAGTTATTAAATTTGCAAAACATGAACAATAAATATTATAAATTATTTAAAATCAATGGGCTTTTTAAATGGATTTTCTTAATTTTTCTATAGCCAAATTAACTATATTGATATAACTGTATTTCTGAGGAAATTAGACTTAAACTGGGCAAAATTAATAATGTTATTCTCTTTATCCATTTAAAACTAGTATTTTAAATGAGTTAAGGTATATTTTTTACTATATAACCCTTTTTAATGATGTATTTACTGGTTTTGTACTTTTTTGTGAATATAATTTATTCCATGTAATATATAAGAAAAAGAATCATTTTTTTTTCTGATTACAAGGGAAATTATTCCTGAGATCATAAAATTATCTAATAATTTTTTTCAACTTTACCCATTATTAATTATAACAAGGGATGATAAATAATATTCCTGGTCATTTCTGAATTATAATAACCAATTAAATTCATTATTGAGAAAAATGAAGAATATTGATTATTTCAGTCTATTCTTCTATTTTTATTGGCTTGGATGTAACTTAATTTCTATTATCAAATGTTTTAAATTATAATAAAAAATTACTTTTTAAAAAAATAATATCCGGCATAAATATTATTCATTAATAACTCTGTTGCTTATTAAATGTGGGATATTATAAAAACTCTTTATTTGTTAATAGTAGATTTTTTTTAGTTCAATCAATTCAAAATGCTTCAAAAGTGTGTTTTATTTCGAGAAATTAATTCATTGAAAATGATTCAATACGAAAATTTATCAATTATTAGAAAAAAATCATCCCCATGTTTGAATTATCTGTTAGAAAAAAAGAAAATGAATATAAGTATAAAGTTTGAAGGTATCCATATACAAAATTAGGCAACCATATACAAAAAAATGCAAGTGTAAACAAAATCTGTACTCATACAAATTCCACCTTCAAGCAAATAGAAACATAAAAAAATTGCGTATCCATATGAGAATTAGTGATATTCTATTTTATTCGACAATTTATTAATCAATGTAAAAAAATTTCTTAATTTTTCAAAGGATTTTTGAAGCGAGTTAAATTAAATTATATCCTCATTTTTTCTATTTTTGCCTACACTTTAAATTGTGCTATTCTAAAACCTCAAATAACCCTCTGTCTCGACTTTTATTGAATAAAAACAAAAAAGTTTTAATAAAAATTTATTCATAATTTATAAATCAATATAATAATATAAAAGTATAAAAATTTCATTGAATAAAAAGCCAAATTTATCAATAAATTTGACCTGGCTTTAGCATTGGGATATGATTTTGGTTTTGGACTTTTATGGATCATTTAAAATTATAATTATCGGCCAGATATTGGTACACCATGTTATATACTATAAAAATTGCTTATAGCTATATAATATCTTAAATATGTTACCAAATAGTTTATAAAAAAATTATGATTTTAAAAGATTTATTTTGTAGATTTATTTTAAACGCTTTTTTTTAGCCTTTTACTATATAAATTTTCTCTGTAGATATTAAACGGGCTTTTTAATATGAAAAATATACTGGAAATGGAGTTCTAAGAAAAAATCGGAAATTCCTGGTGAATTATTTCCGCTTCGTCTTTCCATTGTGTATTCATAGAAAATACTCCTAACATTATGGTACTTACATATTAAAGAAAAGAAAGATGAAAATTGGTAAATGAATACAAAAATATCTTTTAGCTCTTTTTAAACCCCTTTAGTTTTTATAATTAAATTCTAAACAATCAAAATGTAACTAAATTGTAAAACTTTGTTTGTGATGTCTATAAGTACTATAAGTATCTTTATTGTTTATACAAACTTAATCATAAAAAACTCTATATAGTAATTAAATAAATGTAATTCCACAACTAATCTTAGCAATATGGTGCTCTTTAAAAGATAATAAGAACAATTTACATCATATTATAACACTGCTCTAATCCATCAATACTCTTTAAATCGGGAAAACACATTTATAACATCGTCATAAACTTTTAATGCTGATTAAAAAAATAGCCAATTAAATATAGAAACAAAAAATTGTATATTTGGGCGTAATTTATTGATATTTATTTTGTTTATACGAAGGAACCTTTATATGAGTACATGTTTTGTCTAAAATTACATTATTTTTTTTATGATTGACTAATTTTTTACGTGGATATTTTTAGCCTAAATATAAATGGTTAAATGTAATATTCAGACAAGATATAGAAAATCTAGAAATAATGTAGGAAAATTCCCAAATTAATTAGAAGAATATAAAAATCCGGTTTCTACCAATTATTTTTGTCTACAGAGTTAATAAGAACTCAGTAAACAAATAAATTTTTATTATATTGGGTGGGTTTTTGACGATAGAAAACTATTTTACCAAAGAAAAAAGCATAAAAATATCATTTATCCATTTAATAAAACCTATTAGTTGAATATAATGCGCTTTTTTGTCTCAAGAGAATAGGTTTGTATTAATTTATAATAAATTTTTATAATTTTACCAAAATTAGACCATTAATTATAAAATGAATGTTAAAATGAACTTATTTTGAAAAAGTAAATACTCTAATTTAACAAATTTATAGAGAATAAAACACTAATCCTAGGATCAAATTTTAATTTCAGAATGCTTACTCTAGATAAATACGACATAATTTTATTGCAAATTATATCAGAGGAGTGGGGATTTCAATTATATATGTTTATCTATCATTAAAAAAACATCGTAATTTAGGTGAATATTTTTACTATATAAGTTTTTAAATTTTCAAGTGCATCAAATAAACAAAAAAATTATATTCATAAAATTCATTCTAATTAATTATATCAAAATAATAGAGCTATTATTCTCGAATTAAAAAAATAGTTTCTATATAAAGGTAAATTCAATCACAAAGAATCAAATAATTCTAATATAATTTATATAATGTTTAATTTATAATTATTTTATCTTAATTGTGCATCTGAAGTGATAAAATCATTCAATTAAAAAAAATTGTACTCATGGATATCTTAATAGCACTTTCGAAAAAAAATTGAAAATTTTATTAAGCGAATTAATAAAAATTTGCTAATTACATTCTCATAATATATAAATTGGGGTTTACTAAATATATTCAGCAAATAGCTATATAAACTTAAAAATGTTAATATTTTCAATTCTAAAAAAATAAATAAAGTTATATTAAAACTCTCAAGAAAATTTCTTAATAAAGGATATTATATCAAATTAAGGTCACAAATATCGTAAAAATTAGTCATTTTTCTGAAAATAAATTTTATTTAAAATATTAATCAATTATTTAAGTCTGAAATTTTATTTAAAAACTTTATTTGAAAGTTATAATTATGTTTTTAATGGTTCAGAAATCAAACAAATACTAATTGGTAAAAAATAATAATGATAATATATATTTATTCTAAATTTATTTTTAATTTTTTTAAAAGATCCATCTTAAAGTAATATTTATGTATATAAACATTAAATGACTTTTTTCAATTTCGCGAAAATTTTTTACAAAAAAAATAGAATGGAAATTTTCAGTTTTGCGATTTAGTTTTCTTGAAAAAAAAATAATACCCACGCGAAATTGTGTCATTGATTTTAATTTCGAAAATTGTGAATTTATTTTTTTATACTTTAAAAAAAACTTGGACTAAAAATTTTTCGAGTGAAAGAAAATTTAATATTTTATACGCATTTAAATTTTTTTAAATATTACACATTAATTTTTTTTATTCCACATAATTTCTTGACATAAAAAAATAGTCAAAAATAAAAAAATTTAAAATTGCTTTAGTTAAAATTTTTAATATTGAAAATTACAAAAACGCTACGAAAAAATAAGATTTTTAATTTTATTTACCTCTGCATCTATCACTACTGAATATTCTAGTGACCATGATACTGCTGAGCCTAATTTCTATAATTTTCTATAAAAAAAGAGGACATTTATTTTTTAAACCGGATTTAATATAGAGAAGATTAATGAAATTTATTCAGTATGCGAAAAAAACAATTTGCTAATTTCGATTTCGTTCTTGAGACATTATTTCAAGTATGATAAATTGGATCGAAACTTTAAAATATCTGAGCTATCGGCATGTAACATAGCAAATTCTACAACTGAATTTTTTCGATAAGCCAAAAATGAACCACTGCCTTTTCCAAAGTAAAAAGGGAGATACCTTTTCACAATATACACTTTTCCCAAATAATAAGGATGTGGCCTTGATTATTGAAGGTGCATTGCTCTTCATAAACTGACCTTCAGGACTTTTTCAAGGTGGAAAGTTGTTTTTATTTTTTAAAAAGTCTGCTATCACGTTAAGAGAGAAATAGAGGTTATAATAGACGGCAGATTTGCAATTATTAGTCAGTTTTACAGAGTTAAATCCACTAAATTCCAGTAACATGAAGAATGGAGAGCATATACAGAGATTTTTTGAAATTTTTTTTTTACTGATATTATAATCGATGATGGAAATAGAGATCATAGCTAATGTTAATCATGACCAATAAGGGAGTACAGGATTGGAAATAAAATTGGGGTTTATATTCCCAATAAAAAAAAACATTCGGATATTAACAGGAGCTCACAGACTCAGAGCCCTTTTATCTCCCAAAAGAGCACAGCCTTTACATCCACAGAATATTTCACTCTGATAAATAAAGTAGACTATAATTAAATAATAATAGTAGAAAACTTTTTTGGAAGGCCTAAAAGCGTCTCCAAATCGGTAAGAGATACATACATGGGTTCACTAGATAATATTAAGACCTCCCTAAATATATGTGTTGCCTTAAATAACCTAAATATATCAAAATCCCCATTAATAATTGAAGATAATAGAAAATAAGATTCAAAAATACTCAAAGAGTTAGAGTCTCTTATGAAGAAAAGGGAAAAAATGAGCAAAAAAATGCAAACAGAAATAAAAATAAATCCACTAAAGATATTTCTACTATAACCTACAATTTAAGTAGCAGGAATTTCGGATATCAAAAAAAAGAGTCTTAAGAAGAAATAGATGGTCTTCAAAGCCAGATATTACTGATTACGATTGATTTTCATAAGTTTTATTCCAAATTTATTCTGTAAAAGTTTATTTAATAATCATTTTTTGGTTTTATAAACTTTGAATTTTAAATTCTTCTAGTATAAATTAGTTTTAATGCTAATATGACTCAAAAGCCAATGGATTCATTTTAATTTTCGATAAAAAATCCATGATTTTTTTTTGGTATAAAAGGCCAAACATAATTAAATAAACTGGAATCTTTCTTTCTTCCATTCATCCTCAGAATATTTGAAATCGATAATTACCTTTTCCCAATAATTTAAGTGTCAATTTAGTTTAAAAAAAATTTCATTTACTACATTTTTTTTTGAACTTAATTCATTGAAATTTTGAATTACTTTTTTCGGATCAATCTAGATAGTTTTAAATTTTGAGTATAGTATTGGCTAATTTAATTTATATCTTTTTGGAATAGAAAAAGGTAAATTTTTCCTTAATTCATCTTTTTTTTCTTCTACTTTTTATATTTTAAGAAAAATGTGCAACTATAAAACACGCTTATATCATTTTAAATATACTTTTTACATTAAAATTTATATCTAACTTTCTTTTTTATGGACTAAACCTCTAATATTATATGATTTATATATGTTAGTAAAAAAACAACCCCAAGTAACCGGGGAAGGTGTATCATCATTAGAAAAATATATAGAAAGAGCTATAAAATCTTCTGCATTTAATTTCAAAATAAAAAAATTAGATCCAGTTTAGACTGTATAATACACAAAATTTTAGATTAATATTTAAAGCGAAGTAAATAACTCAAATAAAACTTCTAGTTTAGATAAAATTTAAAGATATTTTCTGATGGAAAAATGGGTAATAATAGTTAATTATCTATTTTTAATGGTATATAATGTATATAATTATACTTATTTTAGCTTATTTTAGCTTATTTATATACAGCTACTATTTTTTTCAATCAGAAACTTAAACATAATTCATAAAATTTAAATTATAGGTGCTTAAACCAAAAATAATCTTTAAAACTAATAGTTAGATAAAAAGATTTTAGAATTCCTCTTCTTTTAATTGATAGACAACGAAATAGAACGATATTTTAATATAAATATAAAATCAGAAAAAACTTGATTCATTTTTTTTTAACGCAAAATTATTCATACATTTTTTAAATATGATAGTTTTCAGCATAGATTAAAAATAAAAAGATATGAAAATGATCATTTTTTAGTGAATACTCTAATATAAATTTTTTTCTTTTGCTTTTCAGTTTATTTAATTCCATTGTGATATTTTATCAGTTTAACTTAATATTTTCAATTCTTATTAAGACTTTTTTTATAGCAAAAATGATTTTCTATAGGTTTTTTTAAAAGCTATGCGTAAATTTAAACTCAGCTAGTATTCCCTAAAAAAATATTATCATCATCGGTAAAAAAAATTTCCCCAAACCATTATGATTTAAAGATTTTTTAAGGGTTTTATAATTGATACTAGAGTATTTTTTTGGGCTCATAATTATCATGATGGCGAAATTTAAAGAATGGTGATTTATATTAGATGTTAAATTAACCTTTTTGGTTTCTGGGATAATAAAATGACCACCCTTTTTAGGTAAATAAGACTAAATTATTAAAACTTACTGTTAATAATTGATTAGTATTTTTATAATATCTAAAATTGTTTTTTTAATCATTTAGGTAACAGCCACATAATTTTTAGCTATATAGAATATAAAATTAGCTCATTTTATATATTTTTACGAAAATAAGTTTTTTGAAGATATAGATTTTTTAATATTTTGGCATCCATATAAACAAAATTTTCAAAAATAAAAACCTATTTTACGGCAAAAATTTATTAACAGGTATAATCGGATAAATAATCCAAACTAACTATATATTTATTGGATCCAACTATAATTATAAGCTTTTTCTAAGGCGATTACCCCCCAAGGATAGATGTGCAGAAAATTTGCACAATATATTACTATTAAAAAAAAACTTGCTTACAATTTAGATTTTAAATTGGCTAATCAGAAACCAAACATGCGGAAATATAATTTTTCAGGACCAACGGCAAAAAATGACTTTATTCATTAAATTATGTTTAATTACATTATTTGATAAATATAAATGTTGTAGTTTTTGAACTATTAATATTAGAAGATTAGCTAGGAAAATATTTGGTCCTGAAAATCTTAAATGTAAATTCAACCCAAAAAGGTTTTATCGTATTACAGCTTAGCTAATTATTTATATAAAAATATTTATATAGCAGATTCTTAATGAACTGGGAGTTTTTTTGCGTATAATTTTTAAAAAATAATAAGTTGATTAATATTATCCAATGAAAATTTAAAATTCAGTTTATTCGTTTATATTGAACAAAAAAATTCATTTTCATTTTTCTAATATTCTAATTGATAGCTTGAAATGATTTTAGTGCAAATGATTTTTTTTATCATAGATTTTCACTTTTATTAAATAAAAAATATTATTTTGGAATTTTCTCTGAAACAGGTTACACAATAAAATGATCTCTTCAATAATAATGGCTCATATTGAAAGGAAAGAGCACAATAACATTATTACTAAAAAATTATCATTTATTAAGATTATTTTTAAAAAATTGGAATAAAATCCTCGAAAGAAAATACTTATTATTTTTTATTTAAGAAAATCGGGCCAAATTTTCCCTAAAAAAATTCCCATTATTTAGTATAAGGGAATATTAATTAATTAAGGTACATTATAATTAGTCCCTGAAATATTAATAAAACACGGAGCTATTCACCAATCAATATGATTATTTCTAATTAAAGATTTAATTAATTAATTAATGACATATTTCTAAACAAGCAATTTCGCTATTAAATAAACCACCTGCATTTCGAAAAAAATTAATTTTAATTAATAATAAATACATATCTAATTAATTTGTGAGCTTTTAAATATATTCAGGGATCTTTTTTTTTTAATTAGCAGTTTTTTATAGTATGAGTGCATGATTAAGATAAAATTCTGATCAATAAAATATAGTAGAGTGAATTCTTTATTATATAAAAAAATTCTATCATCATTAGAGCTAAACCATTGTATTTCTGGATAGTATTCAAATACAATCTATGGAGCTTCATAAATATTTTTTATGAGTTTATAATTAACATCTAATTTTTCAAAAAATTGTTTTCCAAGCTCTATTAGAATGATGGTACATAAATTAAAGATTTAAAGCATTTAAATTCGCGCTCAAACTCTCAAATTGTTGGTTTTTTTTAATTTTTGGTCTCCTGCCCCTTTTTCTTTTTTCACCCATAATTTTAGAGTAGATAATACTAAGTTTGTAACTGCTTTTCAAGTAGAAATAAATTTGAAAGTATTTATATATTTTTTATAAATTTTCACGCGAGCATTTCAAATCTCTGAAATATTTTAGTCCCTTTTTGGCTATAATTTCAGAAACAACAGATAGATCCCTAATAAGTTTATATGAGTTTTGACGGATCTTTTTTGTTCTTTTTCTTATTATTTTTGGATCCAAATTACTTCCTTGTGTTATTAATATCCCATCATAAGATTAGATTTCACTGATCGCATAGGTGTAGAGGTGTATAACAATGGATATATCATCAAATTGGTATTTAATTTCATTTAATAATGGTGACCTCTCTTTATTCAAATCTTCTATCTCAACTACCCTGGAATATTTTTTTGAAATTCTCAGTGATTTCCAATCGAAATATTTGGCTTTACGAGTTAAACTTAACATCCACAAACAAATTTTTGTACTTGGTGCGGATAATACTGCATATTCATATAATCTAAAGTTTCTTTCACGGTAGTTTTTATATAAGGATGTCGTCAAGCTTTAGTCTCTTCAAACTCTTAATATTTTTAAAAAAATCGTTTCCAATATAAGTTGGGAATTTCTCTATTTTGAGCTGTTTTTATTTTGAACAGATAGAATTTGATTTTTTCAGAAAAAAAAGAGTTGAATTTATAAATATCTTTTGTCACATTCCTTCTTGGGTGTGCCCAAAAATTGGTTCTTTTGGTTTGTGGACTGAATTTTCTTTTAGCACTTGTTTTAATTGAAGCAGAAGCAGATATAATATTTTTTATTATGAAATTGATTCCATCATTTATGAGGATTTCATTTAATGTATGTAACTTACAGTTGAAAGAATCTTCACTTCAATCTTATATTAGTCCCAATGTAGCGGGGAAATTTCTTCTGTTATTTTCACTCGTATTTATTACAAAATCTGGATATCCCATGTCATTTAATCTGTACGTAGAATTAAAAGGGATATTTTAAAGCACCATGAATCTTGAAATAAAGTTTTTGGTACTTATTAGAATTTTTTTTACATTTTTTGTGGTATTATAATCTAAAATAAAATTTTTACATATATTTGAATTTAACTTTATTTCTTCGAACATAGTTTTCAATCCAAAAAAAGTCATACCCCTGTTAAGTTTATTTTTTCTGATTATGCGCGAAAGAGATTAATAAAACTTTTTATATTCTGTATCGATTCCTCTTTTAGGTGAAATTTTCTTAATCTCCCCCGTTTTTCGAATTCCATAATGATTTTTATAATTTCTTTTGCCAATGATATCGGAATCTCTTTTTTTTTTAAACAAGCTTCGTTATGCTTTCAGGAAATATAAATCCTTTTTAAGTCTTCGAAATGATAGCTATTTATTTTCATTTTGGTAGTACTATCGTTTTTTTATTTTTTTTGATATGGTAGTATAATACGCTGTATTTTTTTAGTTATTTTTTTTTTGTATAGACCACTCTTTTTCGAGTTATTCACCGCAGTTTAAACAATTTTATCTTCAAACCAACAAGAAATTTTAGAGATATAGGCCAAATATTATAAGTTTTTCTAAAAAAAAACCGAAGAGATATTTATGGAATCAAGTTGGTGATTTGTTGGGAGAAATTTAAATGAGTATGGAATAAGAATATCAAATTTATCAATAAATATATGCAAACGAAGATAAAAATATAATAAAATGCATTATCTATACTCTATTATTAGAAAATTTAACCATAATATTTCTGTTTTATTATAAAAAAGTAAAAAAAATAATTTTCTTAAAAAAAACTTCTAAAAAATTGACTAATGAAATTTTTTTATTTTTTTTGCGGATTTTTAAAAAAATTTACAGGTAAAAATTTCTTATTATTTCTAAATTTTCTGGGTTGTATGAAATTCGCTGATTATTCCAATTTTGTCTCATTATTCTCCATTTCGTATTTTTATTAATACCACCAATATAAATACTGAAACTCCTTCAAAAGCCGTAAAATTACCCACCCCATCTAAAACGGTTCTATAAAATTTCACCATAAATTTTTTTGGCTAATGCTACCCATAATAAAAATTTGTGTTTATACGATATCTTTATTAAACCAGAAATTATGTATTCAGGATCCGATAATTTGAATTAGAAACTCGATTATTTGCTGTATTCCATTTAAAATCTAAATAAATAAACGTATTCTCTCGATCAGAGTGTTTTTAGTACCTTTTCAAGATATTTTATGGATTTTTTTTCTTATTAAATCCAAGAAAATATTTAAAATTAATATTAAAGATTTTTTTGTGTTGAGAAGATTGCTTTGATCGCGAAGTGGGTTATAGAAAATAAAAAAAGAATTTACCAATTTTCATTGGGTGATGTCTTCATTTGATGAAATAGCATTTGAGTTAAAAAATTGAGTCAAATGTCGCGGCACTCGCTAAAACATATATGATATTAATTATTTCAGTATGTTTTTTTTTATCATGAAATTTATTTTAAAGTTAATAAAAAGTCATAAAAACTAATTTAAAAAAAATTAAAAAAAGTGAAAAAATTTCAAAAAAATTGTCGCCCTACTCCCCTCTGCCGCCCTAACAGCTCAATACCTCGAGGGTATTGTTTCAAGGAAATTATTCCAGTATGTTCTCAGGAATTGATCAATTATTTTCAGCGACGTGACTGTTGACCTATTTACATTTCACCTACTTTTTGACCACTTAGAATAAAATATTAAGACATGAATATAAATTTGTGTATTTTGGGAAAACTAACAATTTCTATTTGCACAAAAAATCTTAATTATGAAAAATAGTTGGTTGATCTAGTAGGTGAAGTGTGCAGTAGGTCAATAGTCCTGACTCCATTATTTTCATTTCATTAAGACGGTAGAATTAATGGTTAATATAATTTTTGATAGACTCTTTTCAAGAACAGACTATTTTTCTATGAGAGATTCTTTTCAAGATCAGAAGTTTTTTCCCTACAGGTCTTATAGACTAATTTTACTTTGGTATACTATTGGCTTAATATCTATGTATAGCTTTCAAAATTGCAAAAAACGCCTAATTTAGATTTTTCCAAATTACTATTTGCTACAGTTTGATTATAATCAAATAAAAATATGCCCATTAATTAATATTTTTACATAAAAAGAAATAAGAAGCTCTTACAAGTAAATCTTCTGGTGTGTCTAAGAATCTGCCATATTGTAAAACATTAGCTAAAATATAATAAAGGTTAAAAATTCAAAAACGGTCAATTTGAATCAAAACCTGTTAGTTTAGGCAAAAAAAAAATCAAATTGATTCTAAACATCAATTTAGGCGCAATAAAATCAAATTGTGTTTTTCACTATTTAATACCTGCCAATTGCGAAAATTAAAATTCACGATCTTTTTTTTAAAAAATTTATACAAAAACATCTTATCACACACTTTATACTGTTTAAAAACCATTAAGTCCTATGCCAATTCGTCAAAAACTGAATGTCGTTTTTTGCGCCATAGGATCTGAAAGGGTTACAAGATATCAAAATCCATATTTATCTTTATTTTTAGACAATAAAGTTAAAAGAATTATGAAGTTGGAAGAAATATTCCATTTCATTGGCAATGTATTTCGATTTCAAAATAAAACTCTCACTATTAGCAAATAGAGTCAAAAATAGTGCACCGAAAATAAATACAAGTTGAATTTTTACTATTACATAAAAAAAATTATTTTATTTTATTTAGGACGGATAAATAAGCATTGGGTTATTTGACAGGTTTTAAATAGTTAATAACACAATACAATATTATAATGACTAAATCGATTCGCTTAGAATCAATTAGATTTTTTTTTTGCCATAATTGACAGGATTTGAGTTAAATTGGCCGTTTTATATCAGCTAAAATATAATAAAACCATCTCCAAACTAGTAAATGTAGAAAAATACACGAGCTCTAATAATCTTTCAACATTTTTCAAATAGAAAATTGCCTTTATAATTTCAATTCTTGAGTTCCAAATGAATTTATGTATCGTATAATGGAGACATTTTCAAGTTAAGAAAGCGATAAATTTTAATGGATAACTTTCCGCACTCAGTGAGAATCCCCTATTTATTGTATAAAAAAAAAATTCATTTCTGATTGAAAACTTATCTGCCAATAAAATTCCGTGATACAAAAAAAGTTCGTTTAGTGAATAAATTTAATGAAATTTATTGCTGCCTTTAGAATTTCAAATGTTTGACTGTTTTTGGTAATTACTAACAACACTCAGATCACCTTACATACCATTGGCAGAGCCGAAATGCCATTTTACAGATTTGAGCAGATTCTTATTGACGGGATTTTTCAAAGACACATTTAGTAGCCAATAGTAGGCCATAATTTCGTGATGTAGTCATCGTGGTTTAAAAAAAAGGGGTCCAATAATAGGCCAAATCAGAAACTTTTTTTTTCAAAAATTTTTTTTGTTGAATTTTTTTTATACAAAATTTGCATTAAGGATATCAATACTCAGTCAAAATATCTAATCTTTAATAGCTAATATCTATGGAAACCATTATACAAATAAAGAGATACCAACCCATGTCGAAAGATAAATTGAAAATTTACAACCTCATTTATGCATTCCTCAAGGAACAAGGAATGAAAGATTCCTTGAAGGCTCTACAAAAAGAGTCAAAAATTGTAACTTTCTTTCGTTTTTGAATTCTTTTTAATTATTATTTTTTAAAAAAAGCATCTTTTTACTTTTTTTTTATAAATAGGAAATTGACACAGCCCTAGAAGGTCCTTCAATTGCAGAATTGTATAACATATATACAAAACGGTAAGATTTTAATTTATAATTTCGTTGTTCCCCACCAATAACAAATCTAATTTTTTTAACATTAAAATGGGTAATAGTATCGAAGATTCAGATAAATTCGACTCCGATTCCGACAGCTCTGATTCGAGTTCAAATTCGGATAGTATTAAATCAGAAAATGATAAAGACACTCCGATAAAATCAGAAGTTTCCATCGAGAATAAATCTAAAAATCTTAAGTCAGAATCAGAGTCAAGCTCTAGTTCTGATTCTAGCTCCAACTCTGATTCCGATTCCAGTTCTGATTCTGATTCCGACTCTAGTTCAGATTCCGACTCCAGTTCAGACTCTGGATCCATTTCAGATTCTAGTTCAGATTCTGATGACAGTGATTCTGAAAGCTCGGTAGATAACTCTTCAGAATCGAAAGGAATAGAAAAAAACGAGGATTCAGTTATGGATGTTAACAAATCTGAATCTAGTTCAGATTCAGATTCCGATTCTAGTTCAGATTCTGACTCTAGTTCTGATTCCGATTCCGACAGTAGTGATTCAGAAAATGAAATAGATGACTCGCCAAAATCTAATAAAGCGGAAAAGGACGATACTCTTAAACAGGTAGAGGAATCGAAAATGGATATCGAAAATTCTGATTCAAGCTCTAGTTCAGAATCAGATTCTAGCTCAGACTCTGATTCCAGCTCAGACTCGAGCTCTAGTTCAGACTCTGATTCCAGTTCTGACTCGAGTTCTAGTTCAGACTCTGATTCCAGTTCTGATTCTGAAAGCAGCGATTCAGAAAATGATACAAACAATTCCTCAAAGTCAAAAGAAATAAAAAAGGATGGGACTTCCAAACAAGCTAAAGTCCCAGAAATGGATGTAGATAGTCCTGATTCCGACTCTAGTTCAGATTCCAGTTCTAGTTCAGACTCTAATTCTAGTTCCGATTCAGACTCTGATAGCAGCGATTCAGAAAGTGAAGTAGATAACTCATCTAAAACTGAAGAGTCTAAGATGGATGTCGATGACTCTAATTCTAGCTCAGAATCAGATTCTAGCTCGTCTTCCGAGTCTAGCTCCAGCTCAGATTCTGACTCAAGCTCTGATTCCGAAGACGAAGAAGAAACTTCACTTAAATCTAAGGCAGAAAATAACTCTAAAATAGACAAATCGGAATCCAATACAGTCTCCAGCCCTGATAATAGCACATTGTTAAAGGGGGAAAATTTGAAGAAGGAAAGCGTTAAATTTAACAAAACTTCTGAGGAATCTGTTTCAGAATCTGATTCCAGTTCTGATTCTAGTTCTGACTCTAGCTCTAGCTCTGAATCTGACTCTGACTCTGACTCTGACTCTGACTCTGAATCTAGCTCTAACTCTAGCTCTGATTCAGGTTCAGGATCTAGCTCTGATTCCGAATCCGATTCCAATTCTAGCTCAGACTCTGAGAGTGAGGATGTCAGTGCTGATAATTTATCAAACAAAAATTTGAAACGAAAGGCTGGTGACAGTGGTTCATCTGATTTTCCAAACGATTCTAAGAAAATCAGAACCGAAAGCGCACAGTAATTAGTTTTTTTTTCATGTATATGAATTCCTAATTATTATTATTTTCTTCATTAAATCAATAGATCTACCCCTGTCCGCAACCAGACCTCTCTAAAGGCTCCAAGCACTGAACCTATTGTTGAAAAATACCAAAACAAAAATAACCCTACTGATCGCAGAAAATCTATATCACATTTTTCAAGGATAAATCCTGACGAAGTAGAGTTTCATGATGAAAGGCTAAAGGATAATTCATACACCTCAAAAAGGGGAGACATTGATGACTTTGGTTATAAAGCTCACCAAGATTTAATCGTAACTAAAGGAAAAGGATTCCTAAAAGAAAAGAACAAAAAGAAGAGGGGATCATACAGCGGTGGCAGAATAACTATGGAATCTAACTCCATAAAGTTTGATTGATAGCTTTTCTTTAAAATTTTTTAGCACTTGTGGAACTAACTTGTTTGTTTCTTTTTCTCCCTTTTATACTTTATACATTTCAATTTTCGCGATACTTAATTTCTTATTAAAAAAACCACACATAGGATTTTTTATTATCGTAATTCCCCTTCATTGAGAGTGCTTGGAGTCATATTTTCAATTATATATTATTTTTTGGGCTTCGTGTTGCATGTATATAGCTAATTCTTATCAAGACCTGTTTTTTTTGATATTTTAACCACTAGTCGCATAGGAAATAATTTCACCATAAATCGGATAAAATTAGAAAAACTACCAGAGCATTTAACTCTTCATGTTATTGCCAATAGAATTTTTCTTTTGTAATTAAAATTCTGGATTACCCAAAAATCCTATTTATTATCTTAGTAAATATTTCCATAATATGACAGAAGCAAAAATTTAATATTAAAAAGAAATCTCATGCTGAAATATTATAAAAAACTACAAAAATTAAAGTAGTTGTATAAATTAAAAAAACAATAGGCAATTATGCCTTTATTCAAACAATTTTTCCAATAAAAAGATATCCGATAGGAAAATTTTATTGGATTTACACATTTAGATTCTATTGTTAGCTGCTTTTAAGCATACCAAGCATTTGAACTACTTATTATAAAGCTTGGGGTATCGATGGATATAAGTCATTTAACCTTTAAAGAAATATAAATAACTGAAATTGAATTGTATATGATGACAATATTTAGAACCGATAGAAATAGCATCTTATAAAGTGATCCGAGTTTATTCGCACTTTTTTTCAAAAAAATAGAAAAGCACTCGAATTGTGATAGCTTGATTATTAATCGATCTAATAGGCTACCAACGCAATTGGGACCTTTGAATGAAATAATGGCCTTTTTTTATAAAATAGTATAAATTAAACAAAATAAAATCACTGGTTTCAAATATTTTAAAAAACAATGTAATAATCAGAAAATTTTATATGAAATTTTAGAAGTTGAGAAAATGTGCACATTTTGGGTTAAACCCATTTAATTGGAAAATTTGGTACCATTTGAAAATAGGTTCCGTATTAAATATATGCGAATCTTTCAATGTAACACTTTTTATTCAAGTTGAACAAAATTACCAATTTCCCAAAATTCTAATTAATGTAATATCTTAAAATTGATATCCAAGTTTTAAACAAAATTGAACCATATTTTTCAAATTATAATTTCAGGTTGAATATTTTACATTTATAATATTTAATAAGTTACTTTTAAGAATCAAAGTGAATATGTTTTAATTTTCACTATCATTAATTATAAAATAAAACCCAATGAATAAAATAAACAAAATGAAAATGAAATTTTAATTATATGGCTCGATATATGATAGAAGAATTATAATTAAGATTAAGTGAAAAAGAATGTAAGCTTGAAAATATTATTTATTTTGATTGATTTTTTTATTATCATCCATCTTTGTTTTTATTATTAGCCAAGGGGATTTTTTAGATCAAGGTAATAAAGGCGAGAATATTTTAAAGAATGATTTTGGAACAAGCTTGCAGATGCATAATTAAAATTTATTATAAATCCTAATTAAAATAGCGTGAAAAATGATTTTAAATTTTCATTAATAAGTGACTTCAATAACGAAAAAATGATATTTTTTTATTTGGCTTTTATAATGAAAAATATAAAGCAGATGGATATTATTTTGTTACAATGATAAGAATTTCGGGAAATCGATAAAATGTTTTAAAAAGATGTTTTTTTGTTTAATTTAGAACAATAGCCAAAAAAAATCCCTTATTTCATTCAGAATTCTGGGTTGCTTTGGTAGGCTTATTTAAATTATATTTATGAATAATGTTCTTAAACACATTGTTTCCTATTTACCACCTTTAGACTAGTGGTATTTTTATATTGGATATTTAAACTATTGAGGGTTAATTCGCTTTTATTTTTTAATCATAAAAATGCATCATACTAACGTTTGAAAAGTAGCATTTTTCTATTTGAAATCGATTTGTTGATATTTAGGGTATCATTTCCAAGAACATCATTTTTTTTTAATATGTATTCCATCAACGAAAGAAATGATTATAACTCTAATTTTAGGCTTAAATCCCTGAATTTTTTTTATTTTCACCCAAATTGAGAATTATCGCCAAATCAAATAAAGTAGAATGTCTTGTTTTTATTGGTACGATTTGTTATGTTTTTTCAATTTTTATATTTTAGAAAAAGCGCAAAAAAGAAAAAGAAAAAGTCAGGAATAGCTATAAATTTAAAAAAGTATTTTTTTCCACAAAATTAAGCTCATATCTTAAAGAAGATTCATGTTATTAGCCTCGTATAGTACAAAAAAAGCTTTTCACCATGATTGATTGGAATTTGCAACCATTTACAAACAGGTTGATGAAGAGATTTTAGATAATTGGAGCTTAATGAGAAAAAACTATTTTATAATATTCAAATCTACATAGTAATACTGCAAAAACAAGAAATCTGAGTGTGAAACGAGAATGAAGGTAGATTTTTACCCTGATAACGATGATAATTATAGGGTATATTTTTCACATAATACTCATCATCATTCAATCAAAATGGATTTATTAAGTCGGCGAAAAATAATAATAGCCAATGTGTACACCAATTTTCCAAAGAGACCTTGGGAAATAAAAATATACATTATTGGAATTAACGCTGATATTGACAATAAAAAAAGATACCAGCAGATAAGTCAACACATCAAAAAGATGAAAAATAAATGGTCCAATACCATTGGGCAGCTACAAAAAAATAGTGGATTTAAAAACGCTGTAGACAAAAATTCGAAATATATTTTATGCAATGAAATCTTCGGTGAGGAGATAAAAAATTTCTTAACAACTAATAAGCTTTTAAGCTACCTGGTAAAAACTAGGAATGTTCATTTATATATGAATAATAAATTGGTTGATATAGGTTATCCGGTTTTGTTTTTTGGAGCCACAGATCTTGATCGAAAATTCGTGATATTAGTTGTTGTTGTTCTTCGGAATGAAAATATGGAATCGATTGAATTTTACTATAACTATATAGAGCAAGAGGTCGAAAAAAGACAAAGTGGAATGAATTTTGAATGCGCAGTGGCTGATAATGCGCCAGAAAATTCTTTGGAATTTCGAAACTTCGATTCAGAAGTTTTGAGGGTTAGTTATTGGTATCTCAGCATGAAGAGTATTATGAAATACTTTAAGGAGCTAAACGGATTAATGAAAAATTAGATAAAATGGTATATTAATATAATTCAGAACTCTTTCGACGAAAATTTTTTTATAACAAATCGGAGATACATACACAGATCCATTTTTTTTTCGAAAGATTAAAAAAACTACTTTTTAAGTAATGAAAATTGTTATGAGAGTTACAGTTCTATTTCTTCTAGCATAAAAAAAATCCTAGAACTATTTAACAAAAAAATTAAGTTTAGATATCTTAACTATAAAAAAAATGGTTTCTTTGAACTTTTTGTTAATCTGGTATCAGTGCTAAATGATATTAGTAAAACAAAGATCCCAAATAACTGGAAGACTGTTTTTTTTTTTTGTATTACGGAATTTTATTTTAAGATAACGTCATTAAAAACTATACTAAAAAAAGTTGAAAAAAAGAAAAAGACGTATAGAAAAGATTATTATCCTAACTACAATAAGCTCCTCTGCCGGACTACCGGCTGCGTACCTACGGGAAAAGGGTGCAATCTACCAACCGAAAGACCCCCCCTGGCATTGCTTCAAGTAGGATGGATGACTGAGGTTACATGCAGTCAAAAATTAAGCTCTTTGTCAATGAAAAATAGTTCATTGAAACTACTGAGTCCCTAGTCAGAGCCTACTCCTAACAGGATTAATAAAATTAGGCTCCTACCCAAACGTGGGTTTGATCGACATGGAATTCCTACAAATAGCTGTTAGACGCTGAGATCCGTCTGACTGTCGAATGCTGGACTTGTGCACTAGACTATGTCTCAGCTGTGCTAAACGATCGGTTCCTCCTGTTTCTAGATGGTCCTCCTCTGGAATCGCTGTCCTTCGAATCGCTGTGCGCTATCTCTACTACTCCCAACCAAGAATA
>LSSL01000161.1:0-33008 GCA_001953115.1 Smittium mucronatum | reverse complement strand
CCTCTGCCGGACTACCGGCTGCGTACCTACGGGAAAAGGGTGCAATCTACCAACCGAAAGACCCCCCCTGGCATTGCTTCAAGTAGGATGGATGACTGAGGTTACATGCAGTCAAAAATTAAGCTCTTTGTCAATGAAAAATAGTTCATTGAAACTACTGAGTCCCTAGTCAGAGCCTACTCCTAACAGGATTAATAAAATTAGGCTCCTACCCAAACGTGGGTTTGATCGACATGGAATTCCTACAAATAGCTGTTAGACGCTGAGATCCGTCTGACTGTCGAATGCTGGACTTGTGCACTAGACTATGTCTCAGCTGTGCTAAACGATCGGTTCCTCCTGTTTCTAGATGGTCCTCCTCTGGAATCGCTGTCCTTCGAATCGCTGTGCGCTATCTCTACTACTCCCAACCAAGAATAGTACAACGCTGCGTGAAATTTTAGTCTAGTATACTTCGAAAAGTACACTATTAAGCCCCTAAACCACGGCAAGGTATTTCACTCTTAGGGGTTATGAAAATCCTATCTTAATGCTTTTTTACTAATTAAGTCTTTTTTTATTTCTATATATCCATTTTTATAATTGGATTATAAAATCTATTAAAATCCCAATAAAGTTAAATGATTAATAGAAGTTCTTCCAATAAAAATTTCATAATTTATAACTGATTAAAGTATATTGACCAATTAGCTTATCTCCCATCCAATACTGGAGGTTTTAAAACTATGCTAAATTGAACTGGTGGTAAAAAATTCCAAGCTAATGGAAACTGGTAAGAGAAATATCAATATTATTTTGAATTGAAGGGGGGAGAAAAAGAGAAGGATTCATTGTTTTTTTTGCTCTTAGCTTTTCTTTTATACTTTTTTTTTACATTGTGGATCCAAATTGACCAATTAAATTTTTTTAATGCTTAATTTAAATGTATTGATAATATCAATTGTTATAACTGAAATAAAATGTGATTATTTCGTAAAAAAAAATTATTAAAACTTTTTATAACTAAAAAAAACAAAATTTGTTTAATCTTATGTATAAAAGAGATTTAAATTAATTATTAAATATTGTCAAACTCACTGATCTCAGGTTGAGAAGAGGCTGTCTTTATCAAAAAGAATATTTTTTTATTGCTATATAATATTATTTATTACTTTCACGGGTCAATTTTGTTTATTCTATAGAAATCATTGAGTTTTTTTGTCTTTATTTCCACTTTCTTTTTTTATCATCATTTTTCTCAAGTAATTTTTTTCTTTTTCCCTAATATAATAATACATTTTTACACCATCGATTCTTAAAAGTGATTTTGATGTATGTAGATTCTTCGATGCACCACATATATTTATGAATACCTATAAATTTTCCTATGTGCAATTATGTGTGCCGTACATTAATTTAAAAGTTTTCTTTAATCTTTATAAGAAATTTCCAACAATTATTTTCTCGCTATACTCGGTTTAGGATTGATTTAGATTACATTATTCTATTAATCCTTGTGTCAATGTTAAATCATTTTGAGTATTAAAAAGTTTCTGGGATTGAGCCTGATTTTCCGATTTCGATATTTATATCTGTTTTTGTATAAATAATCTGAATTTATTTTCAAGGCCTACATATCTTTTATCATCCATAATTTACCACTCATGATAGTTCCACCGACATCATGAATTCTGTAATCTGAAGGTGACTTTTTTAAGAAATCTCATTATGTATTTTCAATTCTTCTGATAAAGGAATATCATTCCTGGAGTCTCTAAAATTTGTAATAATAAGCGTGCACCTATATCTGGTATTACTGCAATTTCTATCTTGAAACAGTATCTACGGTACTTTCCCGAGTAGAATATTTTTCTGTATTGAAATGAAAAATATGAACGTAGTATAAAAAAAATTGTGCAATATATTATTAATGGTAAATCCCTATTCTTGTATAAAAGTATTGACTGGGATATTTGTAGCTCCTTCTTCATAAGACACAAAAAAAAAATTAATTGGAAAATCTCTAATGACTTCTTTTGTTGTGTTAACAATATTACTCACTATTTTTCTGGATATATTAAAGAATTTACCAATTTTTTCATATTAATAATAATCTTTTAGGAATTTCATGAGAATTTTATTTTATCCTTTGGGGATAACTTGGACTGTATTCCTCTTTTCATATCAACTAGAGTCAGATATTTTTCGCAGACAGATTAAAATTCATTTAAATATTATATTTCAAAAAAAATCAAAAAATATACTTTACGAAGATTATAAGAAACTGATAAAAAATTATGGGCTCTAATTCTTCCTGATTACTAAAATATCCCATTAAAGCACAGATTCAACTTTTTCATTTATCCGATATTCCTTTGTGATCTCTCTACACCTTTAAATATCTTTAATGATATTTTGAAACCTTATATTAGATATATAAGGTATATATTCGAAATTATTATCATTATTTTTATTAAAATATTAAACTTTGAACGCTATGGAAATAGATGCGGTGATATTACACTCACTAAACATGATTTTTTATAAAAATTAGTTAAGGGTGAAATCATTTTAATCGAAATTTTAAACAACCAATTATCACCTAGAATAGCTTAAAATATCATTCGATTTTTTTACATATCCAAAAATTAAAGCGTGTAAATTTAAATAGCTAAATTTTCAAAATTTTAAAGATATTATATTAACACAAAAAACGCGTTATATGAGAAAAATGAACATTCTAATTTATAAAAAACCAAATTATTTTACCTATTTTTTTATCCACAAGTAATTTATATAAGGACCAGCCAATTATGGGAAATTCAGTGATTAAAAAGGAAAGTAAATTATAATATGAGTTAATTTTTGCTTTTCCATTATTAGTTACACATGAGTTTTTTATTTTTATTAAACAGTTTTACGGGGATGATAATAGGATCGTTTTAAGAAAAAAGATAAATATTTTGTAAACCCTTATCAATTTTGAAATTAATTTTTGATTAAGATGTAAGAGAGTTATCTAGAATCAATTTTGAAATTAATTTTTCATTAAGATGTAAGAGAGTTGTCTAGAATCAATTCGGATAAATTAGTAATCTTGCATCCTTTAAAAAAGTCATGGGTTTATAATTTATTTATCGAAGTCGATATAAATAACGCAAATCTTTATCATTATAGACGATTGGTATATTAATGTGTCATTTATTTTCGAATAACTAAATATAATTTTCATTTTCTGTCAGAAAAAAACTTAATGACAAAATTTTAGTGCATAAAGAAATCATTAATAGTGTAATATTACGGTGATTTTTCTATTGGATCATTTTTTAAGATTTAAATCGATAATAGTTTGTTACTATTTGTGGAAAAAAAAAATTATGGCCCATCTAATATAATTAAAAACCAATTAATTAAATATTTTATATATTTTTATAATAAATTTTGTAGAATGAGACTCAGACACTTAATATAACCTTTTTTTTCTGTGGTATATGAATTTATTTAATCCCTTTTAGTGGCGATGTTAAAAAAATGGCTTTCATTTTTGTTCAATTCTGTCACTAAATTGAAAATTTTTGCATACTATTGGATAAATCTATAAGTCTATTTAATTAAAGTTGTCGATATATACAAATTGAAGGAATGTAATAGTTCGTTTCCGGGAAGGGTTAAATAGTAGTTTTAAACTAATCAATGAAACTATACGTTTCAAAATCAAAAGCTTTCATTGATGGAAAATAACTTTATGAATATTTTTATACTAAAAAATTGAATAAGCGAAAAATTACATAACTTTATTAAAATGAAGCCCGACCTTTTCACCAAATTTTAAACTATATAATTTTAAATTTTATGAAATTTTTATTAGTTAATCTAACTTAAACTGTCTGTGTGATAAAAAATTATATGTACCAAATTTAGGATTACATTATCTATGATAACATTTTGTAGCGAATCAATCTAAAATACTAAGGTTAAATAATAATTTTTGACAAATTTAAAAAAAATTCCACTATATTGTGTACATTTCAAATATAATGAACAAAATTTGATTTTTTTAAATCACTTTCGACTAATTTTGAATATTTACACTTCAAAATCTTTAAATATTTTATGTAATTTTCTACTAATATTAAAAGAGATCAATCGAAAATGCAGGAGTTAATGAAAAAAATTTAATTTGATTGTATTTTTTATGCGACCAATTTAGATAAATTATTATAATTTTAAGGTGATATAAAGCTTAATTATCGGATTAATGGAAAATATAGCCTATTATTTGAATTTTCAGTTTTAACAAATGAAAAATAAACATCCAGTGAAATTAAAATTTAATCCTTTCTGAGCCAGAATTCTTCCCTCATTCCCATTATTGATAATTAGCCATTTTAATTGGTTATATCTTTTAATGTATCCAATAATGTAAAAATATCATTTTTTTTAATGGAAACATTGAACCTAAATTATATTCCATTTATGTGTTTTCAGCCCTGAAAGTATTAATCAAATGTGAATAAAGCTGCTAGAATATATTTGCTCTTAAATAATGACAGGATCTTTTATATCAAATTTTAACCCTTTCCGGAACCAAATTTGTGCCTTGCCCCCATTTGCGTGTATAATCAATTACGATTGGTTCAAAAATATGATCATCCCAATGGTATAAAATAAAATTAAACTAATAATAACATTGAGCGAAAAGTGGAAGCCATTTTTTGTAACATCGCTCCTGAAATGGTTAATTGTTGGGGGTATAAAAATGGAATGAATTTTTAATTAAATGTTATAAAAAAAAATGGCATTTTTACATTATTGGATAAATTAAGAAATATAGTCAATTTAATTGATTAATAAGAGAGAATGGGAGTTCAGATAAAAAATTTGGACCCGTAAAGAGTTAAAAAAATACCATGTTTTTTTTAGATTTGGTGAAATTTAGGGCGATTGATTTATTTTTTATTATGAAAATACGAATAATAAGCAGCTATTGGAAAAAAATGTTTACTCATTTTCAAAAAAAAAATTAGTCAAAAAACTACTCATAAATTTGAGCGTGTTTATATGATAGATTCATATATTAGTCGAAATTGATTCTAATGGGCCAAAAATGGTTAATTAAAGTTTTAAATTGCCAAAAATAGGGGACTCGGACTTATATTAGTCTAAATTCACTATTTAACAAAATATTCATATATATAAAACTTCAGATATTTACAAAAGGTTGTTTTTGAAAATATTATGCATTGTATCATTATTTGACAACATAAGATGCACATTTGTACTTTAAATTTTGTTAGGTTGTAAAATACTTATAAAAAAATTACACAAAACGATGAAAATTGAATAAAATTTAGTTTTACATAGCTAAAATTAATATTTTTTCTTACAAAATTCTACATTGAAAGAAATAAGGGGAGTTGTAAATAATGAAATTATAAAAGGAGATGGATTTATTTGCTAAAAAAAATCCATTTTGATAAAATTTCAAATTCTAATATTTTAAGCTCATAATATGTATTATATTTCTAAAAACGGCTTTTAGGAATAATTATATTCAAAACGGGCTTTGAAACCTTTTTCGGTCATAATTAAGGTGAATCTAAAAAAATTCAATCATTACCATATATAAATAGTAAATTAAAAAGCTTTAATAAATTTTAATTTCATGCTAAATGTATTAAAGATATTTTATGAAATATAGCTAATTTTAAATAAATGAAAATAAAATAATTGATCTTTGCTTACTTATATGAAAATTTATCTGCGTAAAACGTATTAATACCCACCTTTTACGTGGATAAAATCAAACATTATTCAAATTGATAAATCAAAACTGATATTATTATTATTTCTTTTCAATCCAATATATCTAAGGATATTTAAAAGATAGTTTATAAAAGTAAATTTTTATCTCCATATTCAATATACTTTTTAATATTTTTTAAATAAAAAGTTTGTTACCTATTTTTAGCCTCTAAAAACTTCGGCTTTTTAAATAAAGGTTGTGTTAAAAAAAATTAGCCTCATTTCCATTTATTTATATGAGGTCCAATATTTAGTGAAAAAATTGGAAATTTATCTTGTTAAAGGCCCTATATTATCTCTAAATCATTTAAAAGTTTTTTAGTATAAAAATTTGGTTAAAAAATGAAAAATTGATACCATCTTTCCAAGACCTTAATTTTTACATTCTTATAAAGATTGGGCAAAAAAAAATCAGGATTATATTATCTAATAAAATTTCGATTTGATCGAATCTAAAAAACTAATAAAAAGATGCCAAAATAAAATGGCAAATGTTATTAATTTTTGAAATAATATCAAGTAAATTTATTTCAAAATAATCAATAGCTGTCCTGAAATAATTTGTAGTGAAAATAATGGAAATGAAAGAGAAATGTATTCAAATTGAATTCAAAAAAATCTATTCTTTTTAACAGAAAAAAAAACATCAAATTTTGTAAAGATATTTAAATCGACTCTATTATTTTAAGCATTATTATTTAAAAAAGTAACACTTTTGTCTAAATTCGATAAAATAAAAATTGTGATCTATAAAAGAAAAAAAAAAATAAATGCTTTTTTTGTGGGGGAGCGAGGGTTTCTATGAGGTTTATGATAAATAATCTTATTCACATAATTCTTGCTCAAAAGTTGCATAAATTATTTCTAGCATTATTTTTTTGATGGAATTTAATTTCTGTTATTTTTATTGAATGAAAAAGAGGAAATTTCTCATGAAAATATTTCTCATTTTCTGTTTGAATTAGATCTAATATATATATATATTAAGATTCCATTTATATGCATCTCATAGAGCCATACAATTTAGTGTCATATATTCTCAATGGTGATTTAGATATATTTATCTTAGTCAAAGCTATAAAAATATCTATAAAGGTCTCTATATTTTAAAAAAAATCCTCTGTATGTATCTCGTATTGATTTAAAGAAACCGTTAAATATGATAAAAAAAATCTTTCTATTATTGATCTTTGTTTATGATTATTTTGTTTAATATCTTTTGAGTTTTCGGCTTGAACTTCTATTTGACTTGAGAAGCTAAAGAATTTTTAATTTTTGAGTCCCTGTAATTATCAAGATTATTTTTCTTTTTATCCGTAACAAATCTAAAAAAAATTTCTATAAAAAAATCCCCTTTGCCTGCCATTATAGACAATTAACTTTTATTGTATAGTCAGAAGGGTATTTCTTCAAAAAAAAATGTATATTCCTTATGTTTTTCTGGTTACATACATTTCATGGATCATTCCTCTACTATTGGGTTTATAAAATAACAAACAATATCAAGAATTATTGCTGTTCCCCTTTTCAAAAAGATTCTGTTTTGCTTTCCAAATTAGAAAATCTTAATATCATAAAACAATTATGTTGGCATATTTATGAAAAAAATGGTTCTTTCTATAATTATTGCTACATCTTTATTGTCAGCTAGGGGTATTGATTGGGATTATTGGGATCTATTTTTTTATTGGTGAATAATAATGTTTCATCAATGGTTCGCAGGTGATATCAGCTGTAGAATTGAAGAAATTACAAACAGATAAAGCCGGTGTATTAAAGCCACGGCCAAATTTATGAAACTTAAAAAAATAGTGCAGATAATCAATACAAATTAGTACCTTGATTTTTGGTGATATTTTTGAAAAATTTTCCCTTTTTAATTTACGCCCTGATAAGTTTATTTTCACAAACAGAATAAACTTCGTTGAAACTCTCGATTTCAAAAACAGTTAAAAATATATATCATCGAGGTTTTCTATTATTTCATCGAAAAATTCTGTCTCATTATATTCATACCCGCTCTAATATCCTGCAATTTCAGTAGGATTTAAATATGGATCCACCTCGTGGCTTTCAGCTTCATCTTTGCACTATTCAATTTTTTAACATTTTGAATTAAATCATGTAGAGCATCTGTTTTTTTTAAATAATTTTCATATAAAAAAATATTGCTGAATCGAAAAAAAATAATCATGTAGCCAAAAACTTGGATTCAGAACTATTTTCATACTAAAAATTCACATATTGGACATTTCTTATACTTTTTTTGCCAATAAATAGAACGAATTTTAAATATATTTTTTGATGCATAATTTCAAGAAATATACAAATTTAATTTTTTAATACAAACTTAATAATTTAAAATTATAGGTAGAAAAAAACAGGTAAAATGGTACCATGCAAACAATATTTGTGCCAAAAACTTTAAATCATACTTATATAAATTTAGATAAATTAAATTAGGGATTTATAATATTTCTTAAAGATTTTTTTCTAAATACTGGATAAGAATATGATAGACATATTGAAAAAATATTTCAATATTGATGGCAGACTATCTTCTGAATTTTTCTTTTAGTTGGAATTAAATTTTGATGCTTTGGAATATTAATTGGTATCAATTTTTTCGTTTTTTATTTCGCGTTATAAAAAATATTGACAAATAAAAACATTCTGTTTTTTTTTTGGAATTAATTTAGTGAAATAATTAATAAAAATATAGCAAAGAAATTACTATATATATTTAGCGAAATTCAGTGAATTTCATACACAAAATTCTTGTGATTACTTTTTATTGGTTTAATTTTTTTAAAAAAAATAACGATAAAAAATTATCTTGAGATTTTTTATTATTAATTGAATATTTTTTAGCTCAAAAAAATATTATTTCGTTAATATAACCTTATTTCCGGACATGAAAGAAAATTTAAAAATCTATTGAGAATCAAATTGGATTTATTATTTCCAATTTAGGAATTTAAAAAATAAATGATATTATTTTTTAAAAACTCAAATAGAAAATCTTTTTGGGAAAAAAATTGTGTGTTTTTATAAAGCTGTTCTTATTTACACATTTTTCTTCGGATTAAGAAAATACTTCGGCTATTTAAAAACGATTTGTAGTGTTTTTTATATTCTGTTCTATTAAGATTTTTATCAATTTTATAAATTTATTAGACCAATAAACTTTAAAAAAAATTTTGGCTTTATTTTAGAGGAAGATATTGCTTAATAATTCTGAGCATATCAAACAATTTAGTAAATATATTTATTCAAGGAGATTCTTAGGTATAGCAGAGTATTTATTTTTTTAAATTTCTTTCATATTTTTTATAGGTATACAATTACGATAAAATCACTATTAATCCTTTCTTGGTCGGTAAAAAAAACTTATCTATTATTTATCCCTAATATTTGTTTCTAATTAGAGCCCATATTACAAATCGTGTTTTTTGTAGGTTAATACGTGTAATTTATCAAACCAAATCAATAAATACACAACCAATTGGAGCTAAAATAGGTCCCTTTCCGCTAAAGAGATAAATAATAATTTTATATTGATTAAATAATTATGGAATAGGTTAGTTATTTTTTTCCACCATCTAAATTGATCTTCATATTGAATCACGATATCCATTTGTTATGTTTGTAAATATAAATAAAAATTGGATATACAATTTCAAATCCGAATCAAATTGTGGTTGGATATTAAATTGAATGGTTTTAATATATTTCACCCAAAGAAAAAATTCCAATTAATTTGGCAAAATTGAAATTTCACTCAAACACATTTGGTAAATAGCCATTTTAATACAAAATTGGGTTTAAAAGATGTCTTAATGGTTCTACGGCATTTCACCCTTAAGAAAAATGTCCCAAAGACCTTTGAACAATTAATTTGGCCAAATGGACATTTCACCCAAAAACATTTTGCTAATGCCACTCATAGTAAAAATTTGTGCTTATACAATATCTTTATTAAATATAGAAATTATGTGTTCGGGATCCTATAATTTGAGTTATAAATTTTATCATTTGTCGTATTATATTATTATATCTAACAAATAACATATTCGCTTTAAAATTGTGTTTTTAACAGCATTTCAAGATCTTTTATGAAATTTTTTTCTTGTTGAATCCATGAAAATTTTTACAATTATTATTTTAAATTTTATGTTTTGAGAAGTTTTTTTTTTATCGCGAAGTGGCTTATATAAAATAAAATAAAATAAAAATTGTTAACTCTCATTGGTTGATGTCTTCATTTGGTTAAATTCCCATTGGGTCAATATGAATTTGATGAAATAGTATTTACTGTCAAAAAATTGGGTCAAATTTTGCGGCACCATCTTTATATGGACAATATTTTGACATTCCAGACAATTTTCTTACTAAAGTTTGCTACATCTATTTTAGTAAGGACTAAATTTTGAAATACTACGTTTATGATTTTTTTGAAATAAAATCAATATCAAATAATAGTTTCCAGTGATTTAAATGAGGCTAATTTAAATTACTCTGGGAATAATATAGGATAACTAAACAATTGAATTTTTTTTACTAAATCAGCATATAATTATTTTTGGGAAAAAGCGGCCAGTATCCCTAAGAGTATCCCATATACTTAGCCTTTTTTTCGCAATCCTTATAATTTATTTTCATTTCAAAGTGTAGTTGATTTAATATCTGAATTAAATTCCAAGATTAGTCCACCAATGCTAATGAAGCATTTAAATATAATAAACGCATAAAATAGGAATATATCCCATTTATATCAAAATGAGCTCGTATATTTTAATTTTTTAAAAAAACTGAAAAACGATTGGAAAAAATGAAGAAAACCCAAATAAAACATTAAAATGCAATTTTTTTAAAAAAAACAACTAAAAGGAAAATTTAGTGTTTAATTGAAATACATAAGTATTTTGAAAAGCGGGTGGGTTTATCAATATAACGCGTTTCTATCTAAAAAAATCTAAATTATTGAATCCACCTTTAAAAAAACTTCATTTTGGTTTTATAAGTATACGCAATTTTTAAATAAATTTGTTTAAAATTCCTCGAATTAAAAACTGAAAGCCTATCATTTTAATTTTGCATTATTTCTTGGTTTTTCTTTTCAATAACACGTAAATTCAAATCAAAAACACCACACCTAATAAAGTTAGAGCTCAGAATATTTATTTAAAAATAATTTATAGTAGAAAAGTTCATTTTTTAGCTTCTAATAATCAATATAACATTTTTTACGCTCTAAATGGTGATAAAAAACAGTATATTTGCAGATAAATATATATATGATATAAATTATAAGTTTAAATTGTATTTCTTAAGCCTGTTAAATAAAGAGCTTTAAATTTTCATTTAATTTATTTAAAATTAGAATTAGATCTAACAAATCAAAATTTAAAATGATCATAAAGATGATCCGTTAAAAAGGAAAACTATTCATTTCAAATCCCCAAATTCCATAATATATTTTTACTAACATAAAAATTGGTCAAGCAGAACCAAATATCATTTATGTTTTGGTGAAGATCCAAATATGCTCTTATCTTTTTTCTAGTGGCTACCCATAATTGCTTTAGACAACCGCAATGTTTCTCACAGAGTATTCTAACAGAAGCCTATTTAGATTTAATGCTGTGGTCAACTTGGCTTGGTACAGACCCTTTTTTAGAAAGCATCGTGGTAATTTATAGCTGCAGCCCAATATATCCTAAATCGGCAACGATGGCCCAGAATTGATTCCTGGAAGTAGATCGTGTGGATAATTTTGAAGAAACTTCTTATATACCCCAACTTATCTAAAAATATACTAAAAATATTTTTAGATACATAATTAATTAGAAATATAATTGACACTCTTCCGTCAGGCAAGTGTTTTTATTCGTGTTTTGCGCAATATTTTTTGTTTTTACCCGAATAAAACACTTTTTAATCCATAAATTTTCCAGAAATTTTGGGAGCTTATTTTATAGAAGCTTCAATTATCAGTGCAGCTTTGGTAAAATTATTATAAGACATCCTTTGTAATAATCGATCTTTTTTTTTTACAACTAGCAGAAAATCTTCCTTAAGTTTCTTTTTCGTAGAATTTTCCATTCTTTCTATTAGTCTTTGGGAGGAGGCAGGGCTCATACCAAAACCCAGAATGATCTCAGAAAAATATTAATACTGCTTCAAAAAAGATAGAAAAAAATTAAGCTATATTGAAAAGATAGCTTTTGCTTTTTTTCTTATTAAGATTCACATTCCTGAAAGATCATCGCTTAAAAATAACATTAAAAATTCAAATTCTTGGAAGTTAAAATTTTTTAAAATAATTAAGTTCTGTTCTGATTATTTTTCAAAGTATTTATCCATAATTTGATATTCATGGTCAATAGAAACTTCAATAAGTGGGTTTAATTGGATTTATAGATCACTTTCTTTTACTTGCCTTAAAAAGTTTTGGAAATTAATTCTGGAATTTTTTTCAAGAAATAGACAATAATTTTCTGTTTCATTTTAAAAAAATAGTACAACCTATATGTATTTACGTGTATATTTATTAAATAATTTAGTTAAATTTTCGTGAATTAGATCCAAAAGATCATTTAGATGAATTAATCTAATAACTTATTAACAAAAAAGTATTTTTAAATTTCATTTATATCGAATATTTTTTTAAAATTCGAATTTAATCCTTAAGAAAGCTAATTTTCTAACTAAATTGTAAAAAAAAAAATCGAAAAAAATTAGTTATATTGATAAAATTTTCACAATTTCAATATATATTTGCATCTCGGTTGAACGCAAATTTCCCATTTTTACGCGTTTTTTACAAGTAAAATCTAATTATATAATATCGTTTTCCCTTTTAACCAAATTGCAATTTTCATTTGCTTTTTCAAAAAATTCTAAAAAACTACAGCTATTCCGACTTATTCGGATTATAAAATAAACTTGCAGTTTTTTATTTTTAAGGGGGTCTATTGAATCGATCTTCTATATTAGTGAATTTTCAATATTTTTATTTGCTATATATGGAAGGTTCGGTGACGGAACTATTTACCTATTTGAATTTCACCTACTGGAGATTTCACTAGTTTTTGGCCACTTGAAATAAAACACTAAGGCATTGACGTAAATTTTCGTATTTCGGAAAAATTAAAAATTTCTATTTTCACAAAAAATCTTAATTATAAAAAACAACTTGTTTTCCCAGTAGGTGAAATTTGCAGTAGGTCAATATTCCTGACACCGGAAGATTCTCTTTGAGAGATTACAATTTTCTACTAGATTTTACCACCTTCTTAACTAGAAAAACTGGTTTAACCTTTTCAAGCTGGTTGTACAAAAATTGCTTGAAAGTAAAGTCCAAAAAAGTAGATTGTGCCAATAAATCACACCCTTAAGGTATTTAAAGCTAATAGAATTGCATTTTTAAAATTAATTTATAATATAAATTACAAATAAAAAAATAATTACAAGTAAAAACTGAAATTAAAATAAAAATTTTAGAAAAAATGAATACATTTATTTATCGAGAGCTGACAGCCGCATTGGTAAATTTCAAGTGTTAAAATGGCAAATTAGCTTTTCTGAATAAACAAACTAATAGCGTAAATGTAAAAAAATACACTTAAAGTTCAGAGAATGTCATTTTTATTTTCTTTTGTTTGTTTAGATTTGATTAATTTTGGCTAATAAAACACTATAACAACCAAAATTTATAGTTTAAACGTTGATAAAGGCACTTAATGTTCGGAAATTATCACTTTTATCTTCATTTATTTAATTTTGTGAAACCGAATCTTATTTCATTTTACTTTAACAACCCATCATATTTCATAATATCCCTTACGCATTTCAAAAAAGATATGTAAAAATTTGGCCCTGAAAGGATTAAAATAAAAGTGTATTTTTAATGGAAAACAAAAATTTGAGCAACAAAAATAATTTTTCTATTGGAAAGATGCTAGAGACCTATTAGATATAGTAAAATTTCCCAATTTTATTGGTATTATGATAATTGAATTTTATTAGTGCCAATGATTTACACAGTGAAAAAAAACTCCCATCTTGAAAAGAATATCACATATTTCAGTTGTTGAGAATAATAAATACAATAGAAACTTTATTAGCTCTATAATTCCATGAATAAATAAATAGACAAAAAACCCTTGTAAATAGCTATTCGTTAATATCAAGTGTTAGAAATTTTCTGGTTGAAGAATTAAATAAATTTGATGGTTTTCGATATCTCTTTAAATTTCAAGTAATTATAGCATTAAAATGAAAAATGATACTTGAGTAACCTTTTAATATCTTTATTTAGATATAACGGTGCTTTAAATAACAGTAGGTACTTTTTTCTTTATAGCATTGTTACTTCTTAAGGAGGGTTTTTTTTAAAAGGGAATTTATTTATAATATTCAAAAACCAAAAAAAAAAAAAAGGAAAGAATAATCAAATTTCATCCCACTCCTATCTGTCGCTCTAGCGGATCCGTACCCACTAGACATTGTTTCAAGGTACTTCTTAAGATTAAATGCTTTTTCTTTACAGAATCTGGAAAAAATGAACAGAAACTGGAAAGTTTCGCAAAATCTGGGAAATTTCGACAGATTTGTCGTAGTGGATTCTTTCTGATCCAATAGAGACTTTTAATATCCAATCATTTTTTTATATAAGCTTTTATTATTTTTTTCACGATGATTAAAAGGGAAATTCCTTAGTTTTTATCACAAAGAAATAACTTTCTTTTTGAGTTTTTTATAAGGCTTATCCTCTTTATGAGTGATGTTTTTATTTCTATTTGCACGACTATTATGTAGTTTACATTAAATATATATTTTTTTATGTCTTATTATAAAAACCAACCCATATATGATCTTCCAAAAAGGTTTAGAGTTTTACTATAAAAGGTTGAGTTTTCCCATAAAACTGAGAAAGAGATATCAAGAATTCTATTAAATATCTCATCTTATAATAATAATAAAATCATAATAAAACACCTAAAAAATTCTTTTATTGACACAAAAAATAAAAAACATAGGATAAATATTTCGATTTCGTGATAAGAACCCAAACAAAATCCTAGAATAAAAAGTCTAGGTGGAAAAGTGGGAAAATCTCCGACAGATTAAATTTTTAAAGTCATATTTAACAATGAAAACTGATAAAATTCCGCAAAATTATCAAAATTTACCATTGGATAAAATATCATCATTCATATTTTATTATTCAGTTACAAAAATTGTAAATAAATTGTTCGTGCATTCTTAATTAATATCATTGGATATAAATATATTCATTTTTAATCTTTAATTCGTAGGCTTAATATATATATATATATATATGAGTACAACAGTAATCTGTAAAGAGGTTTTTTTGGGTTGAAAAAGGTGTTTATCTCGCCCAAAAAATATTATCAAAACCTATGGGAATCGAATCTTTATTCTTAAAAATAATATTAAGGGTAAACCGAAATAACACAAGATACCTTATTTATCTTCATATTTACCAAAATTCCTTAGTAAAACTAGAAATAAAATTAAATCTCATCCATAAATTTTTTAGTTTTATATCTAAAGAAAATTAGTATTAGATTTATTCATTTAATAATATTTGAGGCATTGAATATATTGTTTGTGTATTTCCTATCCTTCCATCTAGCAAATTGCCTACATAAAGGCTTTAATAAAATATCACATTCACATGCCTCTCCCTATTTTTCCATTTATAAGTTAAACCAAATACTCTTAGTCTAATAATTGGCTTTTAGTTTAGTTATCGCGAGTGTTATTTTACCTTAGATAAAGGTGCGGCTAGAACTGTGCATTAAAAAGGCCTTAATAACATAAAAAAATTAAGCATTTTAAATTTTCTTATTAAATCTTGAAAAAGAAAGTAAATTTCCTAATAAAAGCTTAAAAAATAAAACCAATCCCTCATTTATTGAAAAAATTATTCTTTTTAGGTGGTTTTTTTAGCTTTTTTCAAAAAACAGTTTTAATTTAGGACTAATCCGTTTATTTTTTAAAAAAAAAAAACTAACAAAATTTAACCCTTTATTCCCAAAAACTGTTTTTATACTACTTAATAACTTTCATATTACGCAAATAACTTATTTTCACAATAAAATATTCAAATAAACTTTGAATATATATATTAGCTTCTTATATTGAAAATAAAATGATCCTTAAGTACTTTAGAAGCACAAATTATTATAAAATACCGAACTTTCAATTTAAAAACTAAATTTCAAAGTTGATGAGTTTATAATCCCACTTTAGTTTAAATATTTACATGGAATAACACAAATAAAAACAATCAATCATTATTCAACAAATAAGATGAGGGATTTTATCGGTTTTCATCTGTAAATATGAATTTAAAATGTAACACTGCCGAAATTTCCCAGATTTTGAGTAATTTTCCAGATTCTGTCTATTCATTTAAAATTCTTTCGATATATTAACGCCAACCTATTTCTTAATATTAATTTAATTTAATTTATAACACACTTTTTTAGTAACATTGTATTACTTTCGCAAAATCAATTTTATTTGGAAATTTTATCCAATTGAATACATACTTTAAAAAATGAACAAATATTTCGATAGATAAATATATTTGGTTGGATAAAATGAGAATTATAGTTACTATTCCAAATTTGGAAAAACTTAATAAGCAAAATGGAAATTATACTTATATTGAATAAAAAAATTTCACAACCATATATTTAACCGATATAATTTATAATTATTCAGGATTATAATTTACCTTCAAAAAAATTGTTAAATTATTAACCCTTTCAGGGTCCATCATAAAAAAATGGCACGTACAACAGAGGCTACAAATAGGGCTGTAATATTTTATTATAGAACCTATAATAATAGCTTATGATGAAGAATTAATCATATTTAGCCACTAATTCGAGCTAGACTAATATAGCTCCTTATTTATTATCTTTCGATTTAAGTCTCCTATTTAAGTAAAAAATATTTACTCAGTATTGTGGTATTGTAGGTGGTCAAAATTGATAGTCTAACCCCCTTCCTAATAATTGGGTTGAGAGAGATTCGAATATTTCCTCTGAGGATTTTCTAAATTTACAAAACCAATTAATAAAATTAAAGATAGCTAGGTAATTAATTCACGATTCCCAACCAATTATTGTAGGCAAAACCTAATTCACAGTATAAAAATACTGCAATGATTTATCAATAATTCCCCTGGATTACAACCTGTGTTTTCCAATAAAATAAGTAAAATAAGTGATCGAAAAACTTGTTAACACTACTGCCAACACTTTTTTATATGACAGGGCTAGGAATTTTATTCGATTAATCGAAATAAATGATTTTTAAATTTTTAACCAAAAAATATTTTAGTTAATCGATTAATCGTTTTATTGGAAGGTCTTTTGGGTAAGCAATCTCTCTAGTAATAAATTGCGTAATTTTTAACTTAAAAATATTATTAAGAAAAAATAAATAAAATTATTAGATCTTGAAAATTTGAATTCCAAAAACATAGCTGTGGTTGGCTATATTTTGTAAATAACTATAAAGAGAAAATTTCGTAAATTTTTAGGACTATTTTTATATTTTTATCCCCAAATGAAATTCATGTATATTTTAACCAATAATAAATTTATAAAAAGTGGTATAAAAAATGTAAATTATCCCATTTAGGAAAATTTAGCGTAAAAGTACAAGTGTTTTATCCAATAAATATTAATATTGCCAAAATAATTTAATCGAATAAATTTTGTTTAATTTTAAATGTTAATCGTCTAATCCTTAAAACCGATTAATCGCCGAGCCCTAGCTACAAACATCCATAAAGCCAAAATTTGGTTCAGATTCTTTTATTAAAAATTCAAACAAACCAATAGTTACTTAGCATTATAAAAGATTGTGTAATATATTTTGAGCATAGATAGCATCAGCAACCAATTAAAGAGGTGAATGAAAAAATTCACCTCCTGAAGAAAAAGTGGCAATTTTTTGCTGTGGTATTGGGTCATAAATCTACAATTTTTGACCAGTATTAGTAGCTGTAGACACGGTTCTATAGCTTTGGTCAGTGAAAAAGATACTTCCTGTCTAGAAAAGATCACTTTTTGCGAACTGATTATTGGGCTAAAAGGCGTCTATTTTTGATAATATTAACGGTTTAAAATCAAACCCTATAGCTGAGGTCGAGAAAAAAGAAACTTCCTGTCATAAAAAGATCAATTGTTTACGCAGTAATATCGATCAAAAAGGCGGTCATTTTCGACCAATATTTTCTCATAGAAACCTATATTTATAACTTTGGTCAAGAAAAATGGCACTTCCTATTCAAAAAGTGGATACTTTATCCGAGTAAAATGGGGTTTTGGCTAAGTGAAAATCTCATGCCATATTTTTAAACTTTATAAATAATTATGGTTTTTTTACATAATACACTAATTAGATGGGATAAAATTTTTATTTTCTTTACCAAAATCAATTTTTTATATGCAGAAATTTGGCCCCTGAAAGTGTTAAATCATTGGTTTCTAATATGAATGGTTATGCTTTTAGGTATAGTTTAGATTTTTTATAGTTATCTGTATTAGATAATTTATTTTTGACTCTAATCTTGAATTAATCATGGCCAAAAGGTTATAAACTTTTTCGGATCAAAATTTCGGTTTCAAAAAGAGATATAGGCCTTCTTATTTTGATATTTAAAAGGTATATTTTAAATTATTCGGTAATAAATTGATAACTAGAGAATAATTTTTAATGGAAATTTAAAAAAGTAACAGGAAATTTATTTCAAAACAAAACGTGTCATTTCAAAACTTCTATTATTTTTTCCCAACCATTTATATTTTCCAAAATCTCCTAGTCCGAAAATTTCTAATCTTTTTTATAAACTAATAACTATGGAAAAAGTTTTTTTTTGACGGGTTATTTCTTTATGGGCGCATAGAGTTCATGAAGTCTCTAATATTACAAATCAAGACTTTTATTAAATTGAAATAAAAAGCATAACAAATAAAACTTCTGTTATGGTAAATAATTCGCAATATAATATTTGTTATTTAGCGCAAATAATAACGAGTATTATGTAATGATTTATGTAATTTTTTTTCAGGCAGTTAATGGGAATTGTCAAATATATTTTTTGTTTTAATAGCAAATTGGAATCTAGGAAATTTTAACATTATCAATTCAGTAAAAATATACCTTTTTGACTTACTTTTTCTACAAATAAATTCCCCGGTAAAAAAATTCTCTTCATAATCTCTAATCTTTGAAAAAGAATATACCAAGTTTATAAATAGTGTAGCTTTATTACAAATTAAAATTTCTATAATAGAATTTAACTCCCTAGATCTGATTTTTTTATTTACAGCCATTTTTACATTATATTATACTTGGCTAAAATTAATAATTGAGAGATTCTATTTTGCAGCTATTGCTTCTAAATTAATTTTTTAGTGCCTTCCTATTTAGAAAAATGGTCCAAAGACAATGTATTTTTTTACTGTGCATACCAAAATTTTATCCTGTGATTTTTATATGGTAAATTCTTTTCAAAATCTGGTTTTTTTACTATGCAAACCGTTGGCTATAATAAAAAATAATAATCGATTAACCAATAAATAAGGAAAATACTAGATCTATCAAGTTTTCAAATTTAATCGGATATAGGATTTCATAAGCAATTTCAATTACAGATGATCCAATAAATTTATACTATAAATTAACACTATGTTTCCAAATTAGGAAGGTAGTAGAAGTTTATAAACCCTTTCAGGGGCCATCATACAAAAATTGGCACATAGAGCGGAGGCTACAAACGTCCATAGAGCCAAAATTGACTCAAATTTTTTTATTGAAAATTCAAACAAACGAATAGTTATTCAGCATTATAAATTGTTGTGTAATTTATTTTGAGCATAAGTGGCATATGCAACCAATTAATGAGGTAAATGAAAAAATTCACTTCCTGAAGAAAAAGTTGCAATTTTTTGCTGACGTATTGAGTCATAAATCTATAATTTTTGGCCAGTATTAGTAGCTGTAAACAGAGCTCTATAGATTTGGTCAGTGAAAAAGATACTTCCTGTCCAGAAAAGGCCACTTTTTGCGAACTATTCATTGAGCTAAGAAGCGTCTATTTTTGACCAATATTAACGGTTTGAAATCAAATCCTATAGCTGAGGTCAAGAAAAAAGAAACTTCCTGTCAAAAAAGATCCATTATTTACGCAGTAATATTGATCAACAAGGTGGTTATTTTAGACCAAATTTTTCTCATAGAAACCTAGATTTATAACTTTGGTCAAGAAAAATGGCACTTCCTGTCCAAAAATTGGCCATTTTATCTTACTAGAATGAGGTTTTGACAAGTAAAAATCTCATCCCATAGTTTTTTACCTTATAAATAATCATGGTTTTATTACATAATACACCAATTAGATATGGATAGAAATTCTGCTATCTTATCAAAAATCAATTTTTTTTATGCAGAAATTCGGTCCCTGAAAGGGTATAAGTGTTTTCGCTCTAAGAGAATCTACCAAATGGGATGGTCTTAATGAAGAGAGCATTTTATAGTTTAGTTTGTTTCAGAAAAAATTCCAAAACACCATTTTTTACCCAATTAAAGCGATAACTATAATTAAAAAAAATTAAGTTGCATTAAACGCCATTTAAATTCCTAATTGGGATATTAGAAAAGTAAAAGTACCTTTTTGTTTTGTTCAATAGAAACGACTAAATTTAATTTTACAAATCCATTGGATAAATATAATAATTGAGTTAGCCAGTAAAAATGGTGTGGAACAAAATGCCCTCTTCATTAACCCTTTCAGGGGCAATGGTACAAAAAATGGCTTTCACTTTTTGCTCAATGTTTTCGTTAGGCTAATATTATTTGTATATCATTTGATTAATAAAGACTTAGACCAATTGAAAGGGTTATTTCATACAGATAGGAGTGAAGTTACAATTTGGACCCGGAAGGGGTTAAGAATCCCCCATATATGAAAAAGCATAAAAATTTAACCAATATATTATAATTTTTCTAAAATCTTTGGCTAGTCAATATTTTGAATTCCTGATCAGAGTTAGAGAATAAATATGGCAATAATTTAAGCATTAAAAAAAAGTCTAGTCTAGAAAAGAAAAGAAGAGTCAAATTTGTAGGTATTAACCCTTATATGCCATAAAAAAAACATCGAATGAACTTCCACATATGCAAATTTTATTTACTCATAAAATATATCTTAAATTAGTTGATTTCTGAAATTTTATTTTCAAAAAATAGAATGAATTGGAAATTGCCTTTATAGAGGATCATTTATATGTAGTGTTTTAAGTATTGAACAGAGGTAGAGATTATATATTCTAAAATCAAAATTTTCAGGACTCTTTTTTCGAACAGATTTGTAGAATTAGAAAAGGGTCCTTAAAGATAAGGAATCAGAATATCCACTATGAATTAGATAATTATATAAATTGATTTTGTTAATAGCAAAAGCCCAACAATCTTCCCTTTATATTATGGATCACATTGATCATAGTATAAAATCATTTAATACAGTGAATTTATATAATCCATTATTGACCTCAGCCGCAGGGTATGATTAATATATGATTATTTTCTCAAACAAAACACTTCAATTTATTATGTAATTGAAATTATTTTTGGGTAATGTGAAAGAGCGTATAAATAAGTGATATCTTTATCTGCATCCATACCCCAAAATTTTAACCATCTTTAGAAGTATATGAATTTGTTAGCCCCCTCAAGTTTTTATTGTGGAGCTTCAGACAAGATAGGGGCTCTATTATGAATTAATACGCACCCCTGTGATTTAACCGGGATATATGGTAAATTAAAAATAGGAATATGTTAACTTCTCCATTTGATAATTAACGAATTTTCTGTGAAAATCAGTCAAAAACAACTCAGTTATCAAAAATATGACTAAAAAAGTCGATAAACAGCCGATATTTAAATTTTAATAAGGTAAAATTAAATTCTTTGTTTTATTTTTTTTCATTATAAGCTCTACCTTGTAAGGTAAAATTATATCTGGTTGTTAATGTAAACGGATCGAAGAAAGGGTAGCATTGCTACCAGTGAATTAAAAGGAAGTTCAGGGGCTTTAGGGGCTATTTATTCGATGATGAAAGTGGAAATAACGTTTTATAATTAGGTTTGTTAATATGAATAAAATTACTGATTTTGAGTCATATCATACAGAATAGGAGCTATTTACCCGTTCCTTTATTCAGCCTATATATTGAAATATCGGTTTTTTGCATTTTCAAGATTTTGAACAAGCCTGAATATTTCAGTTGAAACAAGTCGATTTAACGTGAATAAATACTAATCTTTTAAATTTGAATAGTTTAGGCACATTTTGTCGCGTAGATGGCTTTATTTCATGAGACCGCTTATTAGATAATAATTTTTTTTAAATCCTGTTAAAGTTTTTGGATCATACATGCTAATTTACAAGTGTGTAAAGCTTTAGGAGATTCGATAACTATAGGCTGAGAGAAATGATTTTTTTTTAAAAAAGCATCAAAATGGCTCAATTTGGGCAATTAAGGGTTTCAGTCAGCAAAAAATATCACAAATGAAAATTTATTGGCAAAATTCAATATTTTATTCTGATATTATTCCACTAGAATTTTTTTATATTTTGGTTCGACTATTTCACCGTGAAGTAACGAATATCACTAAATTAAATAGTCTATTTGTATAAGTTAAAATTCTGTGACAAGACTATTCGCTTCCTACCAATTGACCTACTTACCATTTCGCAGACTTATTAGTAACTTGCCATAAAATATTAGGTGGTAACTGTATGTTCACAAAATTTGGGAGGATACAGTTTTTTTATTCGCCAATAAGTGTTGATATTGATCAATAATTGGAAGAGTAGATGAAAGCGTCACTAGGTGAATAGTCCCGACACCGTAAAATACATAACTAATAAGCAATGGTCGTGGTAATTGAAACTATAACCCGGATAACCCTTTCAAAACAGGGGGTATTATATGGCAATAAAATTCCGTGAAAAGAAAAATCAATGCATGGATCACAAAAATGTTACTTCATTTTCAAATGGGGCTTTTTTTTATCACGGAATTTTATTTTTAATGACGAATCTTACAATAAAATTCAACAAAAAAAAAAAAAATTGCGGAATTTTATTGGCAGAGAAAATCAGTAAAAACTAATTCAGGTGATGCAGACAACTGATTTCAAATGGGCACTTTATAATTAAACCAATTCTCCATACTATCAAATAAAAAAGTCCAGATTTTACAGATTGGAGCTTAGCATATTTTTGGGTGATGAAAGGACTAAATCAAAGCAATATATTTTAAATAACAAATTATTGGACCCAGAGAAAAAATATTACTATTTAATACCGGAAAGGGGTAATTTACACATCGCTTACAAAAAAAACCAAACCTTTGAACTTAATTTTCTCAAAAATAGAGAAGATTGCTGTTGATCTTTTCCAAAATTCCGTTTTCGTACTTAACCAGTGAAATATCACTGATGTGCTATTTACATTTACATAATCTATAGTTATCCATAGAAAACAAAATGTAAGTGTATTTATTTGATCAATCATTCGCTGTAATTCAAGTATGATGAGGATAGATATTCCTAAAACGACATTGTCAATATTAATGTAATATATTATTAATGATCTATTGTAGGTTAATAATATGCAATCATAGGTTTTATGAAATAACAAATAACCAATTGGGTATTATAATGTAAACATGAGCTACCAAGTTTTGATAAATAAAGTTAGTTTTTCTTACCTACAAACTAAGCCCAAAATTAATTTCCTGACCCATCATATTGTCCGAACAACCAACTAAATAAAAAGCCATAATTATATTTTTAGCCACACGCGTGTAAAATTTTCATAAGACAGGCTTTTTTCAAGCCTGAGAGGGTATTTTTGATTTCGTTCTTGTCAAAAATAAAGTTTATTAATTGGGTATATTGGATTTAGCTTCCGAAACCTTAATTCACCCTAAAAATATACCTACTTTCTAGTGGCTATTCTCGTTCTTTAATAAAATATTGGTGCAGATTTGAATGAGATTCGAATATAAATATCAACGATTTATGAAGGGACATTCCTTGATAAAAATTATTGGAGGAAAAAAGTTGAAAAATGGTATTGTTTCTTTTTGATTCAATTATTTGTTGGGGTGAAATTCAAGTCTGCTCAGCTAAGCCTAGCAGGTGCCCAATTGTGAATTGGATTCCTCCGTGATCTAAATTGATATCAGTCCCTTGTTTGTGAAGTTTTAACGATTTCTATTTGATTGAGTTTTTTAAAAAACCAATGAAAAGTATAAACTTTGATTAGAGGATGATATTGGTAAAGAAATCATTTTTAAACCTGTACTCCCAGTTTTGGAAAGTGGTAAAAATATTTCTGCCTATGTCATGTAATTTCATGTTGGGATCTTGGAACTAATAAACTGGCGAGGAAATCTGCTGATTGTGTGATGTGTTTTGGGGGAGGGGGAGTTGAGCATATATGTCTGTTTATAACGTATTTTGAGTGGATGATTTTACCTAAAGAAAGCAAAATGACCATCAGCACTAGTGAAGAATACCATCCAACTAATGCATGGTTTAAAAAACAATGTGAGAGATGCTCCAATAATTACATAAAGCTGAGTCGTCGGAAATTGCTATTAATTTGATTAGATAATTAGAATTAAATAAATAATAATGGGCATTTAGTAAATTTTCTATTGGTCACCCACATTATTTGTTAAATATCTGGCTTGAAAAGATTTAATATTCCCTCCACTCTCTTGCCATTTTTTTCTCGCACCCATCAGCTTCAATTAGCCGCCTGCTCTTTCATTAACTACTAAAAACGAGGATATGTCATTCCCAAATAAGAAGTTTATAATTGAATTAGACATAAAGAAAATTATTTCATTGTTCTTATTCTAATCTTTTCATTATCGCCAACTCCCTCCACCCAGAAAACTCCAATAGTTAATTCAATCTAATCTTTATTTGGTTCTCCAGAGACTTGGTCGATTTTTCGCCAAATTGTGTATCTTCCCGATATCCTTTCACAACAACTCTTCTGTCTCCATCAATCTTACTGTCTCTGTCCTCACCTTTTTTATATAACCTGCTGACACTTCCTCCCTTTCAATTGCTGGTTTCATTTGTGCTATATTCTCTCTTAAGAACACACTCCACACAGCTTCTTCAACACAGCTCTCGAATCACATTTATAATTTTTTTTATAAAACATTTGAGCTCATTCTACCTTCACATTAATATTCTTTTTAGCCGGTATCTTTGGACGCTGTTCATTTTTAGTACTCAATTAAGACCCTTTCAACCGCAATTGTATTTTTTTTGTCTCCGCCGATTCAATTTGTTCGTTTCTATACTTTTTCAAATTGGAGTTTTGTTCGGTAGCTTTTCCTTAAAAATACCTTCGATCTTTGATTGCTCTTTTTGAAATTTTTATGCTGGACACGCCCTATATACCGCTACCCGCCATAAAATTCGTCCACATTGTAATGATAAATTTTAATGATATCTTTTCGAGAGGCTTTGGCTAATTTATTTTCTTTTTTCCTTTTTAAAAACTAATCCTCGAAAATTATATTGATAAAATAGATAAGATTTCCACTCTGTAGTTTGTAATGATGTACGAAACCAAGCCTGAACCTGCTTTTGCTGAGCTGAAAGATCCAAAACTTCTAAAAAGACCTCAGGTCCCAAAGGGCCCTAGGCCCGAATTAAAACCCAAACATATCCAGACAGTATCTAATTCCTCTGATGAATATATTTCATCAGAAGATTCTGGCTTTGACCAACAGAAGTCTCCTCAGTTCCAGAATGGTGATCTCGATTTAGATTTTGATTTACATCCACAGGCTTTTTCCACTCCAACAGGTGCTCCTTCTCTAATAGATGCAAAATTTACTCCTGGATATGAATTACCTCCAATTCCTATAAGCAATAATGTTTCTCCTGAGTTTGATATTTCTGACGAGTATAAAATTTCTCCAAATCTTTTGTCTAGCAAAAACCCAGAATACAAGAAACCAAACAATGGCGCTCCTTTTAAAAGCTCTGGGATTAGTGATTACGAGTATGTTTCTGAACATGAAACTGTTGATAATAATGCTTTCGATCAACCTGATAATTCTTATCCCTTAAATGATCCTTCTACTTCTTCTGCAAATACCGCCATAAAAACCAACCCTGCCAATTCCTCTGATCCAAACACCTCTGGTAACTCAGCTTCTTTTGATTCGGAAAAGCATTCTCTTTCCAGTACTAATAGCTCCTTTGAAAAAGCTAGTCACGATTTCAAAACCGAAAACATTATTGCTACATCCCACTTCCAAAAATCCATGAGCGAAACTAATGCACAAACTGGTACTAAGCCTCACCTCTTTATTCCTTCTTCTTCCAACCCAAGCACTATTTCTAGCATAGAAAACGAGAGTCAATCTCTTCATTCTGCTCCTTCAGAAACAACTTCTTTAAATAACCCAACTCAAAATAAGGGATATGAATCCGACTTCAGCACTGCCAACCAAGTAGTTTTAAGAAAGGCTCGAAACAATAGTCAAAACGATTTGAATGTTCATTCTATGCTCTTTAGAAAATCTATGTATAGTTTGTCTTCTGCCTCCTTATCTAGGGCTTCAATGGGTAACAATCTTTCTTCCAATAGAATATCTAGAACACTACTGGACACAGACTCAGCAATGAATATGTATAGGGAGGCAGCCCTAAAAACTAATGATGAATCTATCCAACTTGAATACGCAAAGTACTTACTAAGTTCTATCGAAGTTATTAGTTCAGACAAAGATATCATCAACAATCCAGGGTCATTGTCCAGACCCATGAGCACTTTCAGCATCTCTCCGTCCATGTCTCGTGGAAATTTTGACCCCTCTCTGTCTCCATCCCAATCAATTTCTTCGCTACAAATAAAAAGCGTTGAGTACGAAAGTTCTGATGAGAACAAGAAAAAGCTTGTTAATGAAGCTGTATATTGGATCAAACTTCTTCAAAAAAAGGGAAACGCTGAAGCGTCCTATATCCTGGCTACTTGGCTAGAAAACGGAAAATATGGCATCGTTCCTGATAAATCTAAGGCATATAGGCTTTATATGTTTGCTGCTAAATGTCATCATGCTAAATCTGCTTTCAAGGTTGCTGAATATTACGAAATAAAGAAACTAAACTCTAGAGCTTTTTCCTATTATAAGGTGGCTGCTGCACTATCGAATAGTTCTGCGAATTATAGAATGGCCACCTGTCTATTAAGAGGTGAGCTTGGTATGCGACAAAATCTAAAGACTGCTATGATTTATCTTCGAAGATCTGCCGAATTAGCCGATGATGAGTGCCCTGATGGCGCATATGTTTTGGCTCTCATTTATCTTAATGAATATCCTGATAAACGAATATACGAATCTGTATTTGGAGATAATGAAGAGGCCCACAAATTACTTGACAAGGCAGCCCATCTTGGAATGCCAGAAGCACAACATAAATTGGGCTTTTTATTTGAATTCGGTGAACATGATTTCCCTGCAAACCCCTATGCTAGTATTATGTACTATCGTATGGCAGCGGATTCTGGCTTTGCATTGTCGCAGATGGCACTTTCAGGATGGTATCTTTCCGGTGCCCCCGGGGTCCTCGAACAAAGTGATAACTTCGCCTTTGATTGGTGCAGCAGGGCTGCCGAACAGGGACTATCTAGAGCTCAATTCGGTATGGGCTATTATTACGATATTGGAATAGGAGTTGAACGGGATAGTGAGAAGGCTATGCAATGGTACCGCAAAGCCGCTGAAAATGGCAGCATTGAAGCCAAAGAACGTTTAGAAAAAGATGATTTTGCAAATATTAGTGCTTCCAAGCTTCGTAAACAATTAACAGTTAATAGGAAGAAAAAGAAGAAGGAGCAAAAAGAACAAAAAGGACAAAAGGAGCAAAAGCTTGTAAAAGAAAAGAACAAAGAAAAGGAAATGTGTTCTTTAATGTAGATATAGCACTAAATGTTCCGTTTACATATAAATATCACATTTATTTATTAATATATACACTTATTCCCATCTAAATTTTTAATAATATAAAGCTTTATACATTCGATTTGTGCATGGTCCCCTCTTTTTCTATTTGTTGACTTTTTTTTTGATTTTGGAAACTTTATTCTAGCTACGACTATGAGTTTAATATTTTTGAGATAAACAGAAAAATATTCATGATTTCAAAAGCTTTTACAGAAAAATAAAAAATACAAAAGTTCACGCATTAATTCGAATCTACTCGAAACTGTTCGTTTTCGCACACTTTTTTTATATCCAATCAAAGCTTATAAACAACCCAAATTCTAGCAAAAAAATTTTTTGTTTGGATAAAACAGAAAAATGTGAAAATCGCGAAATTACAAGTAAGCTTGAAAAAAATTGTGGGAAAATAATCCACATCATTTACAAAAATTGTCATATTTTCAGGGTATTACAGAAATATCCAATCAAATTAATTAAATTTTGTATTCAGATAAAAAAAGCGAATAACTCTTTTAGAAAAAAATTATGCACCCAAAAGCCAAATTTGCTAGAAATATTTATATCTTTTATAACTTATTTTTATAATCAATGATACGAAATAAAGTACCATTTTTTCACTATCTCGGGTTTAAAATTTATATATTTTGATCTTAGATTTTACAATCAAGCGGTGGTTTTGATCCTTAAGTGGATTCGTTCTGATTTGATTAAGAGGAAAACGTATTAGATATCATTAACATTATTGAATAAAAATGTAACTAATATAATTTTTTATAATACCTGAACTAAATCCCTTGATTAATGGTGCTTCTAGAGAGGCAGAGAGAAGTTGGACAAAAAAAAAATTGAATTTTTGAATTTTTTTTTTGCTTTTTTAGATTATTTTTTATTACTTTTTATTTAGTTTAAAATAAAAAATAAAATTTAGATAAATCGCAGTACATTTTTCATTATTTCCTATTATTTATGCTTTATCTTTTTAAAGGGAAATTTCATTTGTTTCTGGTCAAAAAAGAAAAAGAAAAAGAAAATTATAACTATAACTATAACTATAACTATAACTATAACTATAACTATAACTATAAATTCAAATAAAATTATTACAACCTTAAGATGATATTTCGAAAAAAAACCAAATCTGTAATGTGCTTTAAATATACACCGCACAATTTTTTTCAAAAAATATTACGTATAATATTTCAAAAAGGCCAATTAATAAGGTGGTTGCATACAGATTTTTTTTAGATCGCAAATTTTCAAGCATTATCATATATGATATTTACAATAAATGATTAATATATTTGAATAAGATTCAAAAGATACCCAGAATTAGATTCATTATAACAAGAAAATCCCTAATAAAAATTTCGTACAGCGAATTTTCATTTTTTTAGCAACTCGCTTGAGATTAATGATATCTGCATACCTCATTATTGTTATTTTTGTTTTGAATTTGGTAAATAGTCAAAAAACCTATGGATAAACGTTATATACTTTAAATATACTAGTTTTGTGATAAAATTATCTAGATTCAAGGGAAGAATGAACAAGGATCAAAACCAATAGGTTCTCTTTCGACCCAGGGGGGATATAAGGTTCGTTCATTAATATAACCCCCCCCCCCCCCACACACACAAACGGCCACATCCACCCTTTTAAACAACACACTTAGTTTAACATAAAAACATTCTTAATAAAAATATAAAACCCCAAAAAAAAATTATTATCCAGATTCTATCTTTTTCAATGTGCCTTATTTTATACTTTTAGCATGCCGTGAAAAATAAATTACTCATATATCAATAAAAAAAATTCCATAAGTAAAAGCAAAATTATTTTTTTACTTTTTTCAAACATATACTCTAAAATAAAAATATTAATATTTATTATTAAATAGAAGCAAAAAGTAAATGATAAAGTTCATATATTTAATTTCTAAAATTAGGTATATATGGGAGATTTTCTTCGAGAGCAGACACTTTCCTACTAAATTTTTACCACCTTCCTAATTTGTAAATACAGAGTTAAGAAAAAGTACGAAATTATTGGTTGGTATGGAATATAAAATTACAAAAAGAAATCATCTATCGGAAAAATTTTGAAATTTTATTAGAGAAAGTATTTTTCCAATTTTATTGGTTTGAAAATGATAAAATTTTGTTGTAGCCAATGGTTTACATATAAAAAAAGTCCATTTTTGAGAATAATCTTCCATATACAACTACTCCATATGAGTATGGTTTCAAATTTAAAATAGATTAGGGTTCTAAATAGCCTAAAATAACTCTTAATAACTAAAAATCACGTATACAGCGATATAAAACATATAAAAATAATTTTCAAAATTTACTGAAAAAAATTGAAAAATAACACAAAAAAATTGAGATATCTTTCTTTTTTCAATTTCATAGCAAAAAATATTATAAATAAAAATAAAATGTATTTAAAGCATAACCTTTTTTCTTTAGCTTAAGAAATGAATTTATTTGGTAAAACGCATTTCAGAAATAAGAATTCAACTCTGTATGATTAAATTACCCTTTAAAAATATTAGGTATAAATTTGAGTTTCTCATTGAGAGCATAAATCTCCGTAGTAAATTTTATCTATATTTCCAGATATAAATTTTTGTGAGAGTTTAGTCATAAAATTATTGGGAGGTATGCGATTATAAACATAATTCAAAATTTCTATTAGAAAAAATTTGTTAATTTTATTTGAGTCAGTATTTTTTCTTTTACAGATTTTATTGGGGTGGTAATTATTAAATTTTATTTTACCCAGGTTTTGTATAGTAAATAAATTCCGGTGTTAAAATGAAGCTCCCAAATAGTTTTTCAGAATGAAAATTTAAAGTGGTTTATATAAGTTCTATTATTTATGTTTTTATCCGGCAAATTTTATAATATTCAATGAATTTAATCATTAATTAAACCAGATATAAATCAGCTTTTTAGGATCAAATATACATATAACACACATAAATTTTAAACTTGAGATGCAAAAAAAATGTGCGTTTATTTGTTATTATGTAATATAAAAATAATAATTGAAAATATTAGCATTTCAGTTATTTTTTGTTTTTGTATGAGTCAAGATTTTTTAAAAGGGTTATTCTCTTTTATTATATAAATCTGAAATTAAATAGTTTTTTTACATATTTTTGTAGATATTTTTGAAATAGTAATTTTTTTTAATTTCTCAAGTATTTTTATAAATCCTAAAAACCTTCAACTCAGAAACGATTTTCAAAACACGAAATATTATGCGAATTTTAAATCTTACTCCTTTTTCTGAATAAATTATTTTATTTAATTATTTAAATTAAATATGAATTCAATTTTATAAAGTTCAATATACTGAATTTATTAATCGCTTTTAATTAATATGTAAAAAACTTTGGGGTATAATATGATAAAAAGAATTCTTTATTTATTGGTAATTTAGGTATAATTTGTTTTTTAATATTTATTCAATCAATTCATATATATATATATATATTCCTATAATTAAAAATATCGAATAAAATTTGGAATATCTTTGATGAGATTGGATTTTTATAAAATTACTCTAATTTTAAAAAAAATATTTAACGTTTCAAATAAAAATAAAATAAAATAATCATAATATTGATCTTTATTATTATAATACCTATTTTTTATTTAAATATTCACTTAAATTATTAAATCTAGAATATTTTTTATAATAGTGAATATATAAAAACTTTAATATCTAAACTTTTTAATGCGGATTGTAATGAATTTTAATTTTAAAATCCCTTAAATATATATTTTTTTAAACTGTAATAAACTAAAATTTTATATAATTAAACTGTACTTATTTGGAGATGTTTTGGGAAAATCCGAGTATTTAGATAAAATCATCTTATTTTCATAAAATGAAATGATAGAAGAGGTAATACTGATAACATATTTCAAAATTATTTTCCGGTAAAAAATGTTTAATTTTAATTCCATGCATATATCATAATATGATAGTAATTTTTAGGAACACTGAATATAATAGTAATTTATTTATTTTTTCATAAATAAAAAGCTTAATTGATATAAAAAAGATCGTATATTATATTTTTGGGATATATTATAATTCATTCTAACTTCACTTGTATAATATAATAAATTACATGAATGATATCATCAAATTTAATTTGATCGCATATAGTCAAAAACTTAATACATTCAAATATATACGTTTTAATTGACATTTTTAAATTAAAAATATTAAAATTGGAAAAAAACACTAATTTAAAATTGATTATTACGGTTTAAATAGCATATGTAATTTATTTGACTTATTTTCCGCGTTACTATTATCTATTTTAGACTTAATTCATAATTTAACTTTATTATATCGGTTTCGGCTATTTTTAATCAAAAATTTATATTTGGCTCATTTTATGAGGATTTTTCTCCTATGTGGTTTAATTTTTTAATACCATTGAAACATAAAATTTTAAATAAGAAAAAAAAAATTCTGAATCGAAACTAATAGAGCTATTTTTATTTTATATAATATAAATGCAGGGTTAAAAATAGAAAAAGAATCAAATAAATTTTAAAAAGGGGGTGTTTTTTTAAACCCAACCACTTCTCATTTGGTATAACTCACTCTCACCACCACATCCTTCATTTACAGGCTCAAAGACCACCAAAATACCTTTAATGCTAAAAAAAGGGATTTTATAAGACACTTTGGATTAATAATCCAAGATCAATAAAAAATTCAGGATATTAAAAAAAGTAAAATTTTGGATCGGATCCTATAAGAAATTGTAAAAAAGCTTTTTAAACAGACTAGTGCATATATATAAGGTGCTATTAAATTAAAAAATAAATAAATCACCATTGGCAACATTTTCCCAATGTGTTTGAAATTTGGTAAGAATTTTTATTATAATTTAATTTTTTTATTATTTATTAAACTCTATTTTTGACTTTAGTAGCACCTAAAGGGTAAAAAAACCAAAAATATATTTGGATATGTGGTCATTATTGCTAGGATTTGCATAAAAAGCTGAGAGATAAAACTCGGACAAAGGATAAGAGATGAGTTCCAGTATTATATCAATTTTTATATTCTTGGGAAAATATTAAACCA
>LSSL01000159.1:6060-16194 GCA_001953115.1 Smittium mucronatum | reverse complement strand
CGCCATATTTAAAGTTAAACTCATGTACCATAAAAAAAATCTAAGCCTTTAATTCTACCAAGCACATAAAATATTACGAAAAAGGCTCGAGTACTCGCATTTTCTTATCCCATCCATAAATAGGCGATAATATGCACAAATAAGAAATTCTGGGAAATTTTTAAAAACAGACCTAGAAAAAGCTCAAAGGTAAGGATTTTAATATTTTAAATAAAGCAATCCTTATTTATAAAAATGATTATGTCCTTAAATCATATGAGGTTTGATTTCAAAAAAATTTAGGACAGAATCTGCAATTAAAATATCATATTTCCAGATAATGCAGATTTATTAAAAATGCATTATATAGATTAAGTTATCGATTTTGGTCCGTGCTTCCACCATATCTAATTGGTAATGAGAACATTTTATATCAATCTAAAAATTAATTTTTTCATTTAAAAAAAACGCATAAATGCTATTTTTTTATTCACTGATTAAAAATAATATATCGAGAGAGTACATATTAAATTGATCAAAAAATATTTATGAATATTTTTTTACATCTTAAGAAAAGAAATTATTATTTTAAGTAACCCAAAAATTTCAAGAATAAAGCGCATGCCGCAGATTTTTTAATTAAACAGAAAAAATAATTGAATTTCCTCTATAAAAACTTAAAATTTTTAAAAATCAGAATATCAGCGAGGTGTTTAAATGATGAATTAGTCAAAAAATATTAATTTTTTGAATAAGGATAGTATTTTCCATCCAATTTAAAATTTACAGCTTAATTTTTACCTTATTTGATTTAATTTGAAAGGGAAAAAATGTTAATTATATTCCAAATCGATTTAGTAATCTATCCCAAGTTCAAACAAGTTAATTTTAAAAACATTGCGTTAAAAAAATTGGATCAAAAATATCATAGTAAATGGCGCACCAGTGTTTGACGTCTATAAAATTAATGTCTTCAAAAGATTAAAATGACAAGATCAAAAAAATTGGGAATCATCTGGATGGATTGTCAAGGAAAAACCTAGATCGAAATTTTCCAATAGAGAAAAAAATCATTTAATTTATGGTTCCGCTATTATCATATTCCAATTAATTTAATAAATTGAATATTTAAAGCTAACGATATCTTGGGACAATGTTATCTAGAAGTCAAGATAAAATGAGTAATTTCAATGAAATCATAAATTTCGGGAAGGAGGAATATAGATCTAGTATCATTTGTTAAATATCCCTATATGAATACTGAAACATAGATTGGGTTTCTAGCTTATATAAATTTTTTTAATACCTTCATATCTTATTATGGGAAATTGGTCATTATTGGCGATGTTCTGGTAGAAATTGAAACCATCGTTTTGACATGATTCCACTAACAAGGAATTCAATATCTCTTGCGAATATCAAATAAAATATTTTGAGAAATTTTGTAATACAGCATCCAGAAATCTATGTTCTACAGAAAATCAGTTTGATTAAAAAAAATTTTAAGAAAAAATAGAAGTAATTAAGTCATAATACAAAATAATATTTGATTTTTTAAAATATATAAGATATGAAAGATATACTTCGTCCTATTTCACAATCCCAAGTTACGAAAATTTTCAATTCAAATATATCTGATTCATAAAAATATGGATGTCTGAAGGACGAAAAAGAATCTTGTTTTGAAGTTTTAAAAAAATCTTCATCAAAGGTTGGAGAATGATTTTTGGAAATTTTAAAAAATTAGATTAACAACTTAAAAAATACCCTCAAAAAATAGAGAAATACTTCAAAAAAAACATAGTATTCAGAAGTGATAGAAAAATTAAGCAATTTTAGTAGTATTTACTTAACTTTGAGAAGGCTGATGAGTGATAAAAAGTCTTTGGATTTTTTTTAAAAAAATGCCCATGTGGAATTATAAATCAATTTAAAATTTGTTGCTTCTAATTAATAAAAATTATTGATTTTTAAAATATACCACGAGTAAAATTCAAAAAAGTATATAGAAAAGAATATGTAATTATGGCTTATGTATCCGGACTCAACCCGACATTTTTTAGAGGAATTTTATCGGATAAAGTTAAGATGCTATCTTTATAAAAAAATTATAAAAAAGACCTAAGTGGAATCTATATTTGATTATAGGTGAAAAAAAAAATTAATCAAAAACTAAATGAAGCAATTTAGTATATTTTTTTTCGCAAAAAAAGGACTTGTAAAACAAATACGATTTTAAACTTGGAATAATATTCATGTATTTTTTGCATTATAATTTGAATTAATTTTCACCGTAAAATATTATTTAAAAAAAAAATTCTCATAATTTGATTTAATTATATTAGTAAATATCAAAAAAAATCATCATTTGCAATAAAGAATTGCATCAGATGTAAACATATTTAATTTTTTTACTAATATCATTTTAGTATCCGAATTAGTATAGACAAAAATCTGAACTTAACATATCAATTATATATCTATTGGAATTTAAATATATATATTTTTTGGATTATTTCCATAAAAAAAGCAATTTCGTTAGATGTAAGTTCCAAAGTTCATCAATAAAATTTTATTAAATGATTAAAATATAAATTTTGAAAAATAAAATAAAATAGAAACAGCTGGATAAAATATTTTCTTTAAAAAAGAAGAATCAATTTTTTACTTAAAATAATAATTTCTTTTCTTAAGATGTAAAAAAATATTCATAAATATTTTTTGATCAATTTAATATGTACTCTCTCGATATATTATTTTTAATCAGTGAATAAAAAAATAGCATTTATGCGTTTTTTTTAAATGAAAAAATTAATTTTTAGATTGATATAAAATGTTCTCATTACCAATTAGATATGGTGGAAGCACGGACCAAAATCGATAACTTAATCTATATAATGCATTTTTAATAAATCTGCATTATCTGGAAATATGATATTTTAATTGCAGATTCTGTCCTAAATTTTTTTGAAATCAAACCTCATATGATTTAAGGACATAATCATTTTTATAAATAAGGATTGCTTTATTTAAAATATTAAAATCCTTACCTTTGAGCTTTTTCTAGGTCTGTTTTTAAAAATTTCCCAGAATTTCTTATTTGTGCATATTATCGCCTATTTATGGATGGGATAAGAAAATGCGAGTACTCGAGCCTTTTTCGTAATATTTTATGTGCTTGGTAGAATTAAAGGCTTAGATTTTTTTTATGGTACATGAGTTTAACTTTAAATATGGCGAAGCAGTTTTATTTCTGTATTTATCAAGATAAAAAGCTCCATATATATTGTAAATATAGTGACTCAATGAAAGTTTAATTAGTATTAAACAAAAAACTTTATGATAATATCCACTCATCTAGATAAAAAAAAAATACCATAAAACCAATTTTCCAAAAGGAAAATGCGATAATAAAATCTTTATATTTCTGCGAATAGTTTTAAATCTATCTATTTTGGATAATTTTTTTTAAAACCATCCTATTTTTGTAATTATCCCTAAAAAAAATTATTATTTTTAATCTATAATTATATAGAAAAAAAATTTAAAATCTTATATGAAAAAATTAAGGTTTTAAATAAATTTAGTGTACATATAATTTTCAGTGTGTTTGTTAGTAGGGATCTTTTTCTATAATTTTAGATAATTTGCCGTTTTTTGAGATTATTAAATAAAGAATAATGTTTTTGATGATGCTTTTTTTTGAAATTATATATATTTAAATCGTTAATTGTGTATATTGCTTTATTTCCAAAGCTAAAATATGAATTTATTTAATTGGACTATCACTGAAGCTTTTTATTATCCTTCAAAAATTTAAAAAATAATTAAGGGATCTCAATATAAGTAAAAGTTTTCTTATACCAAAAGAACTTCCTAAAGTAATAAATTATCAAAAATATACTTTTATTTATAAATTTTAAATAATTTTTTTTGAATACTTTTATAAATTAAAAAAATAAGACAGGGAATTTTTAAATAAGTAAAAAAGCGATGATGATATTTCATTAGTTATTATTGCCTCTAAATATGGCGTATGGATATGCATTTGGCTGCGAGTTTGACGTGCATTTTTTTGGAATTATTTCATTTAAAAAATTAAATTGAAATCAAAAAAACAATTTTATTTCTACTGTAATAATTTTTTTCTCTATTTTAAATTTTTTATTTTATTAATCTATTTTAATTTCGGCGAATTTGGATATTTTTATGTTGAGCAATCTTTATGAGATGTGTGAAATCAAAAGAATATGAAAAAATTTACATAGAATTCATTTATGTTGGAGAGTATTTGTTTATTAGTCATAATATTTTAATTTTGTTTATATTTATGATTTCTACTTAATAAAAATAATTTAAAAATTTCTTCTTATTTTTTCAAAATATTGTCTATGAGCCATTTATATAAAATTGAAAATACGAATTAATTTTTTCGAAAAAAATATATTAGATTAAGCTATTAAAGGACTATTGATATTATTTTTTCATAAAATTTTCATACCTTTCTTGTATTTTTCAAAAAAATTATATTTTTTTTGAAGTTTATAACCCCCACCCCTCATTATTAGAATATCTTACATATTAATTTGATTCTGAACTGTTTAAATTATAAAAACTATTATAAATAAATTTCATTGGCATATTATATAATTAAATATCATACTAAAATTTAGACAGTTAAAAGTTCTTTACAAAACATGTTATATTGATATTATCAACACCAGTAAATTAATTTTTCTTTTACTTATAATTTAACTATTTAGAATTGAGGTCATACATACCATCCGATATACCAAAAAAAAACATTTAATTAATATTAATGTGTGAATTGGTGGTTATAAAGCCATCAATTAAGCTTGAAATGAGTTTATATAATTTTTTTCTGAGTCATTTGAGACTTTTTTTGTCTCCTAATTTATACTAATTCACAAATTTTAGACCCAAGTTATTTAATTTTGGCAATTTTACCTCTTTTCTAAAAAAATATACTGAAAAATTTAGCTCACCTTTTCTAAAAGGGTATATACATCTAATAATTTTATTTTAAAAGCTTAAAAATTTTTTTTTTAGGTTTATTCCATACTACGCTCTTAATAAATCTTATTCAGATAATCTTTTATAAATATCTATTTGTTACCTAATATGAAAAATAAAAATAAAAATAAAAATGGTGTTAATTATGATGTTTAAAGATCTTTTTGTGATATCTAATAAGACCCTAAACCAAGAAAAGCAATTTCAAATTTAGAAACATATTTTTTTAAATTATCCTTATATTAAAATTCTTTCATTTTTGTGATATTAATCATTTGAATAATTCAAAAAAAAATCTAGTAAATCATGCTGGGGTTTCCGCTAAAATTTTTACCCTTCAAAATAAACTGAAAATGAATTTTAAAGCCAATTAAATTTCCAGCATTTTTAAAAAGTGATAGTTAAGGCCAAATATTCTTAAAACTGAGAAAAAAATAATTAAATAATTAAAATATGAGTAAAAAAGTCAATATAAAAATTTGAAATTTTTTCACAGAGCGTGATATAAAATTCGTTATTCGGAGCTTTCTTTTTTTTTATCAAGTAATTTATTTGAAATATTAAAATAACAGTAAAAATTTTAGAGTTAATCTATGAATCAGAGATTCTTTTATAGATGATTAAACTCAAAAAAACCTACTGTAATTTTTGTTTTTATCTTATTATTTCAGGCAAAATTATACTATTATTTCAAATTTAATAATATATTCATGTAAATTTACTTCATTAACAAAATTTTAAATTTTTACTGCATATTACCCCACTTCTAACCAAGCATGGTTTGTCATGTTGAGCAAATCCTTATGAAGGTATAATATACTCCAATAAAATATTTATTTAGAATTTAGAGTATAAATCGAATTTTTTTAATAAAAAAATTTTCGATTTTTAATTTATAAGCACTTTCTGCTGTATATTTTTATATTTTTCTGTGATTTATTTTAAAAATAAATACATAATAATTAAAGCCCCTAATAAATTTTTAGGGAAAATTATCAAGAAAGGTCTAATTTGAAATATATCTATTCTGGGCTTAAAATAAAATCTATTTGAAGATTCAAAGTTAATTTTTTTTACATAAGGGTTTATAAGGTTAAATTTACTCTTATATTGACATTTTTATTCAAAAAATTGTCTAAAAAACTCCAATATATTTAAAGAACACATTTATCAAGAATTAAAATGATACAAAGAACTATTCAAAAAATAATTTTCGTTATGAGAATGAATTAAGTATATTTTTTAAGTGATATTTATCCATGTATCGATTTAATTCCAGCGTGATCGAGGTAGGAATTTTGGTTAATTAATTTATGAAATAACAAATACTAGTATTGAATATTAAATACTAATAATATAACAATATACAACCGATGTTCAAACAAAAAATAAAAAATATGCCAATTTTTATTCTAATCAGTGCATAACATATTGACCTTTAATAATGCTAATACTGGTTGGTTACTATGTCTTTTCTTATCCAAGTTTTAATGTCCATTTTTTCAATTTATTCCAAAATAATCAATATTTTCAATACTAAATATAACTGTTACATTATAATTGTGCATTTAATTTTGTATCGAATTAATATTTATAACTAAATTTTGATCTTTATCGAAAATTTTCATTCCAAATTAAATTTATTTCATTTTATCCCATTTTTAGCCAATTAGAATCAAAGATCCATTATTTAACAATAGAAATATATTCGAATAATGATAATTTTGTAAATATAAAAACCCAAATATATCCGGTATACAGAATTTTATTAAAATAAAATTATTATTTTATCGAAAGTGAGTTTTTTTAATTGAACTATTCTAAATAACTATAAATAATTATTATTTAATTGACTATTTTACACAATAATAGTAAATTTTGTGATCACTAAATATAGCGATCACCACAAAAACGTCATTTACTCGAAAAAAGTGTCACATCTACTCAAATCCCGCGATAAACAACAAAGCGTGTAAAATTTCATAAGTATTTTAATACTTTCATTTTAATACAAAGAAAATAAGTAGTAATAAATCCTTTATTTTCCATCTCTTTATTAAAAAAAAATAGGTTCCTTAAACTTTTAAAAAATTAAATATGAAAATTTATCTAATGTTAACTTTTAATTTTTAGGGAATTGATTTCAATCAATTAATAAAATTCCATTTAAATCATGTAATTTAATTTTAAGGTATCATTTAAAATAATTAAAGCCAGGATTAAATATTTTATTAGAATTTCAATAGTATAAGTAAATATTTTTAGCGAAAAAAAAAAAGAATTTGTAAATATCATCTACAAAATTTTTAACATTTTTTTACTTATTATTTTTTTATTCATTATTCCTATAAATTTTAGAAGTGAAACATAGATATATTAATTACATAATCAACTTGCAAATCTTAAAATATCTTGGAAGAATGTTTCATTTTTTTCACGCCATAAATATCTATATAAAAATTAAATCACTTTTGTGATTTCCCCCCTATTATAATGATTTAATATATTCATTATTAAAAAAAAATTAACATAGAAAAAATATTTATTTCGTAAATATATGTTTTCTATAGTTAAAAAAACAGTGCTTTTTTATTATAACACTTGATAAAAGTTTATAGGCCAATTTTTTTAAATTTATTGGAGATTAAATGGGAAATTTGATGATAAATCCATATAACCAACAGTTTAATACGTTTTAATTCTTGGTAAAATGTATAAAAAAAATGGATTTTTTTATAAACGGGTATAAAATATTGGTCATATTTTTTTTGCTGCTTATTAAATACAAAAGTAATTCAATTTTTTTATTAAATAAATCAATCTTTATGCAATGAATAATTATTTTCAATTAAATAACGATAATTTCTAATATATTTCTATAATAAAAAAAATAAGACGTATTTTTCTTAAATATGTTAGATTAAGATAAAAAATATCTATCTTGAATTTGATAAATTCATCAATGAAGGTTTAATTTTTTTTTAAAATTTTGTGCATATAAATTAAATAATTAAATTCAAATATTTTTATGTTTTATTTTGGAAAAATTTAAAAGTATTTTAACCTTTATTTATTGACAGGAGTAAAATGATAATATTATTTGATCAAATTGAAATCATAATTATCAATTTTTTAAATCATCGCATGTTTCTTAATAGTTAATAGGTATAAATGGTAAAAAGTAATAATTACAATCCATAAAAAAAACCTCGTGGGACTTTAAAAATACATGGATATATATTCATGAGCTCATACATAATTATTTTAATTATATGAGGAAATTTTCATTTTATTATCAAGTTATTACAAAGGAACTAGAAATAGTCAAGGCGAAATAAATTTATTTTCATAAATAAATACACATCATAATAGCTATCAAAAGTTTTTTCACTATTTTTTTGTGATTTTTAATATAATTATAAAATAATTTTTGAAACTCTATCAAATGAATATGAATAACTGGGGGAAAATAATTATGAATTTATTTTCAACATGATACTAATTCTTATCTTTCGATATTTATTGAAATTTTAATACCTTAAATTAATTAATAAAGTATACATTTGAGTTATTGAAATATAAAACTTGTACTAAATTTAAAATTTTATTTTACCGGGGATATTTAATCTACCAAAATAAAAAGGTTGATATAAAAACTAACTTTTATATTAAATTTTCATTAAACTTTCCATTTCTTTAAATATTTTATTATATTATAAACATATTTGATATTTTAACTTTAGTTTTTAATCTATTATCCCATTAAAATTTATTATGTAATACGCATAATCTTAATTCGATTTATATTAAAGATGTTTTTATTGTTTTGATATGATAAATTCTCTTCACCCAAAAAATTAAAAGAAATAAAATAAATCCGAAGTATTTTTTAAAATTCCATTCTTTATCCTTAAAATGAAAAGTATTGTAGATTGTGTTCCCAGAATAAAACAAGCCTCTTTTTAAATTATAACATAAAATAAAATTTTTGATTGAAAAATATACTTAGCAATGCATATATAATGAGTTTTTTTCATTTTTCACTCTATTTTTCATTATTTCATCAGTTAAAAAAATGAGTTATTAATCTACAAAAACTTAGGCATCATTTTTTTTAAAAATAAAAGTTGTTTTTTATCCGTTTTCAAAATTTTAGGCCGATTTTCAGGCAAGAAAATAGCTATTGAATCGCTAATGGATCTATTGAAATTTTTCATTAATTTTGTAGCGAATCGGAATTCTTTATAGATTTAATATATTCACCAAATATTTATATCCTATAGTTTTTTTATTTAGTTTTTTATAGCATTTTGATTATTATTACTATCGTTTTGATATCATATTTTATTGAGAGGTAACATCAGTAAAAATTATTAAGAAAGGTGGTAGTATTTTTTTTTAGGGCATAGAAATGATTGACATCTTAGTGCTAATAAATTCCTTTACAGCTCTATTTTCTGCATACCTAAAGGGAATTGATGTTATATCTACAAATCGACATATACCTCCCGACATTGCTCCAAGTAGGCTGAATGATTGAGGGAACGAAAGGTCGTTAATTAAACTCGACATCAGTGAAAACGAACTCACTGAGATGCTTGAGCTCCTCATTAGAGTCTAATTCTAACAGGATTAATAAAATGTAAAGTCGAATATATATTTTATCGATGTTCCTTCAACTAATTTCTACAACAAGTTGCTAAATGCTGGAGTGGATCTCCGATAGCAGAGAATATTCTGTTCGTGCAGGTAATGCATATTATTGCACAAATTCCGTTACGATTTCTCCTGTTTGAGATTGGTTTTTATCTGATTCCTTTGGCGCCGAATAGTTGAGATGCTATCACTACTTCTAACCTAAAATAAAGCAGCATTGGCAGATTATTATTATGAATACATCTTTTCAAAAACATCACTTAAGCCCTCCAACCTAGACAAGACGTTCAACACTTCAATGATAGCATTTTGGTTTTTTGGATATTTTTTACGTTTACATAATATTGGTTAAATTTAGCAATTAATTTCCGTTTATATACTTTTTTTTTCAAAAAAAGCTACCAGTAATATTACTCAATGTGAGTTAGAGAGTATTTTTTTTTTTTTTTTTTTTTGTATCACGGA
>LSSL01000158.1:0-15085 GCA_001953115.1 Smittium mucronatum | reverse complement strand
TAATAATAATAATAATAATAATAATAATAATAATAATAATAATAATAATAATAATAATAATAATAATAATAATAATAATAATAATAATAATAATAATAATAATAATAATAATAATAATAATAATAATAATAATAATACTACTAATTTTTGTATCTTTGAAAAAGAATATTTTTAAAAAGAAAATAATAATCAAGTTAAAGAAATTATTACAAAAGAGAATTTCCCCAAACAAGATTTAAAATAGAAAAATGAGATTTTTTATTTTGTCACATTTTTTAATATATTTCAAAAAACTTCTCTGATTCAATGTCTAAAAAATTTATATACTCGCTCAAAGTTTTCCTTTTTTTGAAGTGTTATATACAAAATATATAATCTAAGAAAAAAATAGTTAATGCTATGGGATTTCATAAATTTTAACTTTTAATTTAAAAATAAAGATCGAAATTTTGACTATTTACTTGACTGAGGGATTTAATTAATAATAAGAAAAAATCAATATATAGTGCGATTCAAATACATATTGGGAGACTCCAAGTTTTATCATCTTGTAGGATAAGATTGATAATATGATTTATACCAGAAAAAATTGTCAGCTAAAATGGCAAATATTTTTTTTAAAAATTTAGTCTGTGAAGCACGATTTAAATATATCTTTATTATCTTTTCATCTATAAAGGTACTCAATAATTTGATTTTTTTTAAACCTTCATTTAAATATTAATTACTATCAGGAATACTGAACATAAAATCACGCTTTCAGATGTTTTAAATTATATTAAAAATTTACAAGAAATTTTGAACCTGTTATCTTTCGTATTAAAATCAATAAATGAGACAGAGGGTCAGTTTGCAAAAATAGGAATTCCCAAGTCTATCTTGACCTCATTGAAGCTATATAATCTATTTTAGATGATTTTTACACGCCCCTCCTTGGAAGATAAGAAGTAACGCTTATATATTTGTTAGCAAGAGGTGTACTATAAAATATCAGCCACCCCCGCTTGAATATTCTATTCCAAATAAAAAAAATATATATATTTGATTGTAGACGTAATAGAAGTAAATAAAGCACATAAAAATCCCCCAATTGATCTTTAATAATACCAAAAATTTCAGAATAAATCTGGATTAGGATTAGAAGACCGAAGTATTATATTCACTAACACCATGAAGGTATTTATTTTTCAATTTTTCGGTACCAAATTTCCAGGGCTGACTAAAAAATCTTCATATATGAATGTAACTTTCTGGAAAAACAGTCAAGAATATCTAATCTGACACCAAACCACTTATGTATAAATACAAATATAAATATGATATATATGTATAACCAATAAAAATTTGGGGGAGCACAATATCATCTCAAAACTATTTATCGAAGCCAGCAGGTCAGAATTCGAAAAATTTCTTACAGAAACCCCATTAAAAAGCACAGAACGATGTGTTCTTGTAAGACTTCCAAAATAACTTCCAGAAAATCCAAATTTTTGTGGGAGGAGCTAGCCGTAAGGAAAAAAATATATCCTATTGGCTGTAACTTTTTTATGTATTTTTAAGAATGAAAAATACTTAATAACAAAAAATGTGTTCTCAAAATATTATAGAAGGGTTTCAATATATCTTTTATAAATAGAAAAAAGAAAATCGAAGATTTAAAAGTAATATAAAGTTATTATTTTTAGAGAATTTAATTTTAAGATGAATTTCGGATCCTAATATCTAAATAATTTATAAAATGAAATAATACATGTTTAAAATGTTTTTTGAGGAACACGCAATAAAAAATCTGATATTTAGGAATGCTAAGTTCCAGGGATGGGCTCTTTAATGATTTATACAGAATATGTAAAGATTTTCATCTTCGCGTAATCCCTACACAATTATTTGAGAGTATTGGTTATACCAGAATCCTATTTAAGATAATGAAGTCTGTGTGATCAATAAATTAAAATGAAGGGAAAATATTACCTGAAAATATTTTTAAGCTAATTACGCGTGTAGTATAAAAATTAGATTTCTAATATATTCAAACAATAATAAAAAACGTTTATGGTCAGAAATTTGAAGATATTATATTAATAAAATACCAGAAAATAGCTTAATTGGTATAGAAAAACTATTTGAAAATCAATATTTGACCTAATTATACATACGATTCCTAATTTTTATAAAAATTAGATCACTAGATCATAATGACAGTGCAGACCTAATTTTAGATGATTATTTAAGAATATGGTGCGATCAAAAATATCTTCGGTCCCCAGAACGTGAAATCTTCCCTTTTTAAACCCAAAAATCTGAAAATAAAAGCTTGAAAAATGCTGACAATATTTCATTGAAATATAAGATACCAAAAACGAGCTTTATATGCTATAGAAGGGAATTCAAAAAGAATTATTATAACCTTACACCATGGGATCTGATACCCAAACTAATGCATAAACCCAGGAGAGATAGATTAACACTAAACACACCACTCTAAAATTCGTATTTATGATTTCAAAATCTAGTGAAGCACTCAGTATCACAGCTTCTTGTTCAAAAATAAAAAAGAGTTATTTTAGTCTAAAAAACGGAAATTAGCCACTTAAGTAAAAAGAATAGAAACATTATGGCATGCCCTCCAAGTGCAAGATCTATTGTATATCTCAATTAAAAAAAATCTTTATAAAAATAAATATTTATCAAACTTAGGCTCATAAACATCATTTAAAATAACTATTTATATGCTGCAGAGTCTGTAGAATGTAAGTTTGGAAATACCAGCACCCCAGATAGTAAATTAATTTGCACATTCATGTAATTAAAATAAATTAAAGAAATCATCTTCTATGAATTTTATTTCAGAAATGTTCTCATATGAAGCCCCATTTAAAAAAATAACATGTTCATATTTCCAAGAAATTATTTATAATTCCCTAAGTACCTTCGATTTTCTAAACTTTCTCTACAGATACATAATCTTTTTTCGATCCTTTCTAAGTAGCTTTCAAATAATTAAATCACTACCAAACTGTTATTTCTGCTTGTTTTAGCATGTTTTATCGGTGAATCTGATACATAGAGATTAAAAGAAACTTTTAAGAGGATTTATCAATGTTTGTTAAATACAAGCATATATCTCAATGTGATGCACAAAATAAATTAAATTATATGCCAATGTTAGATCATCAGATATTAAAATCGGGTATTATAGCTAAAACACATATGTAATAGTTGTGTAAATATACGATTTACTAGAGCCTCCGCCAAAATTATCATTTATATAGCCACTGATAGATAGTGAAGATATTTCTAGTGTGTATCATTGGCTACACTAGACCCCTATCAGTAGATATCTTCATCGGATTTATTTTCTGATTTTCTGATTTTACATTTTGCTTGATAAATTTTCTAATTAAAAAACTAAATTTAATCTGGTCTATTCTGTAATCTTCAGTAGAACGATCTTCTGAACAAATTATAAAAATTCTCTCTGTTCAAACTATTCTATGTTTGAACCTCACTATATAATATAAAAGGAATATTCAAGTGGCTTAAAGGTGTATATATTGACTCTAGGGTAACAATACATCTTATATTTGAATTATAATATAATTAATCGAGATATTGGTGAGGATATTAATTTATACTGTATCAGAAAAGGAGAAATATTAATTCCTACAATCCCTTACAATATTTTACCCTTTTTAAATATGATAGGGATATCACTAACATTTAATTCACAGAATATAGAATAAAAAAATCATTTCACTATTTTTATTGAATTGAAAGTTTATAACTTTTCATAAATAATATGATAAAAAAATTTAATATTTCTCTTCCACCCATATAATATAAAATTATATATTCTATGATTGTTTGATTAATTCTACAAAAATTTTATACTTATAATAATTAAATTAATTAATTTTAAATGCTGGAACCATTAAAATATTTCATAGCTAAAGATAGTATTTTTTAAACTTTTTAAATTTCAAAAATTAAGATTTTTTTTAAAAATTAGAATTTTTTGTTTTAATAACAATTTTCTGGTTTAAATGAGTTTTTTTGTAACATTTTTTATGGTACCTTTATAAAGTGAATAATATCGGCATGTAAATTTTATTTCAAGCATTTTTTGTGTTTTCATATATTTGGTTTTTCTAAGTTTATAAAATATTAATATGGATATTTAGGAATCGTTAATATACATATTTTATATGGATGTGACAATATAAAATTTCGATATTTTTAAAATAAAAACTAGTAGTCATAATAAATTTTTATTAGATAGTAATTTTAAGAATTTTTTTTAATTTGGTTAAAAAATTTCGAAGTGGGGGTTATTTATTTTATAAGATTTTTTATCTAGCTTTTTTAGATTTAGTTAAAATAAATCTATTTGAGTATAACTGGATTTTAAAATTTAAAGTGGTCAATTAGGCTATTCCAATTACTTTTTTTTTCATATCCCACTTTTTTCCTGTATATTTAGACTCAGTTATTTCAATTAGTTATTTTAAACTTCATCATTTCTATTTAAGTTTTTTAATTTTTTTAATCTTTGGTTGCGCTTTATAGGATTTTTTATGTTTGTGTCTTTTTTTAATCATTAATTTTAACAAATTTTTTAATTATCCGCTGGTTTTACTTGATTTTTCAATTTATGTAAAAGGGTGTTTTAAATTTTTTTTAGCGTAATTTATTATTTTTTTTGCCATATTAGGTCATAATTTTTGCTTATTATTGGCTATATATTGCTTTATCATTTCAATCGACTATTTTTTAAATTATTTATATATCTTTTAGGACCAATTAAGTATTTTCAATCTAGGGTCCGAAAGATTATGCCTTATTCGATAATATAATATCTTATGATGGGTTTTTTATAATAGATTTCCAGTTATTTTCAATCTTTCTAATTTTCTTCAAAAAATCTAGATTTATATTAAAACAATATGATTTTTTAATCATTTAATAGTTATGTTTAAGTTTTTTTGGAGGTTTTCAGAGCTTAAAATGTAGAATTTTATGTAAAAAAGCTAAAATTTTTTGAGTTTTTACGAATATATGGGTCATTTAATCTACAATTATCTAGTTTTTTTTTTGATATTACTGGTATATAATATATTATTTAGGATCAATTGCGTTGGATTAGGTAAATTAAATTTGTTTTTGAATATGTAATTTTTAAAAATTATTTATTTTTGAATTATAGGTTTGTTTAGTTAGGCTGGCCAAGTTTCAAAATTTAATAACTCCGAAAAAATTTTCAAATTCTAAGAATGCATGCTTTTGTTGAATTATTTGATTTTAATCTATTTTTTAATTTTTTTATCGCATTAAAATATTTTTGATATTTTATCTAGAACATCGGGCGGCTAAAATAGACGAAGACAAAATTTCCACGCTTCTACTCAAAAATAATCACAATTACGCCATTTCGCACAAAATTATTATGTTTTCGCACAGTTTTTTACTTTATCAAATAAAAAAGAAAGAAAAAAAATACGTTTTTTGTACGAAAAAATTGTTATTTTCTCTTTGGTCAGATCAAATACACATTACCAATAATATCCAGATTTAAAATATCTAAATTAAGCTTTGATAAATTTACAAATTGGCGATAATATATAGCCTTAGTCAACTATAAAATTGATCCAATTTAGGGTGGAATATATCGGGTTATAGGTATAAATTCAGCTCTCTCTAGGCACTCAGCCAGTGTATTGATAGAGAAACAAATTAGAGTTTATTAAAACATTATATTTTATTACATAAATACATTTTTATTGTCTTCAACATATTTTACGCTTTTGTTTCCTTCAAATAAAATCATTTATAAAAAAAATCTAAATGGCTAACTATCTATTTTTTGATAGTATAAAATCAAACTGCTGACTTGATATTTTCATTTCAGAGGAGAAAGATGAAGTTTTTAATTATTAAAAAAAACTTTTTATCAGAATTATAAGTGCAGTTTATTAAATTCCGTGTACCCTTTTAATTATTGATATGGAAAGATGTAAATCTGAAATCTTGTCTTCAAAAATAAGTATCCTCAAGTGAAACTATTGAGTCTATTGGATCTATTAGCCCTATAATGGAAGTGATAAAAGCAGATATAAATTGTAATAACCACTAAAAATGTTAGAATTTTTATTGTTAAAAAAATGATAATTTTTATGTCTTATTATCACTAAATATAAAAATAATGTGTAAAAATATTAATACTATGAAAAATCGCTAAATTTCGATCATTTTTAATAAATTTGTGGAAATTTGACCTTCTTACTTTTCAAGATTAATGTTTAAATTCATATATAGAATTTATTATTATACAGGACTTAAAAAAGATTTAATTTAATTTAATTTTCAGTTTTGGTGCTAGATCTCATAATTTACGTAAAACCAATTTTAGTTTAAATTATCATCATCTTTATTTTAATTAAAGATTCTAAAAAATTAATACATATTTCATTTAAATTTTTTGTTTTTTATTTAATCAAAAAACAAATTTTTTACATGCAGAAAAACAAAGATTTTTTTATGGGTCAAATTATAAATTTTAGACATAATTTTGTGATTATCATCGCCGAAAATAATCTAAGTTCAAATTATTATCAGATAAATTATATGGACTGGAATCTATTTTTATTTCAGATATTCTATTTGGATATCTTAGAAATTGGAATTTTTTTCGCTTTTTAATTATTAATTACTAATCTATAATTTATAAATTTAAACGTGACAATCTGTAAAAAAAAAAAAAATTCAACATAGAGCTTATATCTAGGCACATTTTTTTCCTTTTTATCCGGTAGAATTCATTATTATTTAACTGGCTTGCATGACGAAAATAAAACAAATAATTAAATACTTAATAATTAAAACGAAAATTTTTAAATTCAAAAAATTAGTTTTTTTTATCGAAAAATATCATTATTAAAATAATCTTTCCGGTATAATTTTTTTTTTTTTTTTCAAAAAAAAAATATATATATTGTATTCCGGAAATCATTTTTTTATGATCTGTTTTTTTAAAAAATTAATATCCATTTTCAGAAAAGAAGAAAATTTATTTATATTATTAAAAATATTTTTTCAAGAAATAGTAAAAAAATCAAGAAAAAAAATCACCATTTTTTATTATATAACGACTTTATATCTTTTTGGATTTTAAAAAGTAAATATAAAGTTAAATCAAAATCGAAATTCGAGGTTGATTAAATAAAGATTTGTTATTATTTTCTAGAAATACTATTTAATTTTAATATAAATCTATAAAAAAAAAATCAGAAAATAATCACAAATAAACAAACTTACACATATAGACTAATCGATATTTAATATATGCATTTATTGAAGTTTCAAAAAAATATCTCATTTTCTAGATCGATATCAAAAAAAATCCTTATTATATATTTTCTAAAGGAATAATTTTATCCGTGTAATGTTTTTTGGATATGTTGTATATTTAAAATAAAATGAACCAAAAAAATGAATATATAAAAAAAAATCAGAAAATGATAGCTTGATAAATCTTGAAATTTACATAAGAAGAATGAAATAGAATTTTTTATATTTTTCATAATACTTAATAAAATATACAAATAGTCAATTTGAGGTGGTGGAGGAGGGGGTAAAAAAAAACTCTTTTTTCTTTACTTGTGACGCTTACTTTTTTAATATAAAATATCTAAATATAATTTAAAAAAAATACAAAGCCCAAATTAATCTAAAGATCTTAAATTCATGAATTAATAAGTAGAGTGTAGTTTAAATGAGTACTTGACTCATTTAATAATATTTTAAATTACATATATGGGATTTACCTCATAATTACCGGGGCCTCCAAAGATCGAAGATAAATATCAAATGCATCAATTCCATGAAACTGCAGTCAATTGCAAAAAATTCTCAATCTATGTGAGGATTATAGTCAAAATAAAAAGTATATTATTATAAATTTATTGATGATGGATTTTTTATATAGATACCTCTGAAAAAATAATTACTATATTGTAATTTATAGAAAAAAAAAATACAGCCTGGCGGTTTAGGGTTTAAAATTATTTGGTGTTAATTTAAAATACAAATTACTAAAATATAGTTTTTCATATCCATAAGTTCTACCATTATTTTTTTAAAATAGGGTATTGAGTTTAGAAACTACTTCTTTTTTTCGAATTATATATACAGCTTTATGAGAAACCTTAACTCTTAATATTTAGCGTATTAAGAGTTTTCAGAATTTAGGGGTAGAAAATAATCAAAATTTTCAAAAAATATGTCCGAAAAAATAAATTATAATCAGAATTTAATGAGTTTAATTGAAAAATGTGGTAAAAAATATTGAAATAAACCATTAGTCAGTTGGTTTAAAGATATAAATCTAATAAAGAATATCAATAAAAAAACTTTAAATTTAATTTATAATTTTTTTAAGAAATTATGTAATAAATATGCGTATTTTTTTATTTTATAACCCTTTTAACATTTAATAAATTGAACTTATAGACTTGAAAAAATTATGAATTTTTTTTTTTGGATGGGTATAAGTCTTTATAATATGAATCTAAAAATATATTTAATATTTAAAACAAATTTAAAATTTTGGGTATTAAAAATGGGTAAACTATGAATGTAATTTTCTGAATATGGATTTTTTTTAATATGCTAGGTTTAAACTGATTTTAGTCAAAATTTTAAAAGAATCCATATTTTTTAATTAGCTGATTTGCAATTTTTATCAAAGATTTAAGTATATTATTTAATATTTGGAAATTAGGTTTAAAATATAGAAATCCCAAAAAATTAAAGATTAATGAATAATTTTAAGAATTTTTATAGTTAAAAAATTATTATCTGTATACACGGCGTACATCAAATATTAAAAAAAAAATTATTTAAAAAAACTATTTACTTATTTTTTTTCACTTTTTATTTTTTAATTCTATATTTTATTGTCTTATCTAGAATTTAGAAAATATCCAAGAAATTTATAAGGAAATATTGGCTCATGGAATTTATTATTTAAATTCTTTCATTTCGATTATGATAATTTCGTTTTCAGCTATGTCTTGAAAATTTAATGAAAAGATTATTAATTAGATATTTTAAAAAATATAAAATTAAATATCACCAATTTTCTAAAAATTATTTATAGCCAAAATAAAATAAAACCTCATTTATAACAATAAAATATGAAGCATGATTATTTTTGCACTTTTAAAAAAATCAATTTAACATAAGCCTTAACACTAATATCCAAATAAGTTCATATATTAAATATTGATAACAGAAAGTTTTTTCAGGACAATAAATATATATGATTAATCTACAAGAAATTTATTTTTTATTTATTAAATAGTTTTCATTTGGAGATACTATTTTCTTTTTAGATGTCACGGATCAAGTAAATTTGATATAAAATATGTTTCATAAATTTCATTTATTCGATAAATACGAAAATTGTATCTTTATAAAAGTTTTATAGAGTTTGAACTATATATTTAAATCTATTCATTATTTAATTACCACTTTGTGGGGGCTTAATCTGGTTTAAAGCAAATTTTTGTTATCTTTATATCAATCAAAAAACTTTAACTTTTAATAAACATAATGATATAAGAGTATTTTAATGAATATGATTATATATTTAAAAAATATTATTTTTAACACATCATTTGAAAAATCAGTTTAAAAAAAATTAAGCAGGATTATGCGGGTAATTCAATATAGTATCATAAAAAACCTTTTTAATAAAAAATTATATTAGAGAAAGTTGAAAGTATTTAGCTTAATTATAAATTAAATTTTTCTAACAAGGGTATTATTAATTCACTTCAATCCAATTATACTTTTGAAAGAATAATTTTTATCTAATTTTATAAATTATGATTAAAATTAATATTAAATTTAGTATAATGAATAAATTTTAAAAGTAAAATTTTATTGGAAAATGTTTTTCCTTATCCTAAAAGTTATATTGTGTTTTTAAAGCGAAATTTTGGATTTAGAATGAAATTGAAATATTTTTCTCTTTTTTTTATTTTTTTTATTGGATTTTCAAAACAGTAAAATTTTAATAAAAAATACATTTGATCTATAATATTATAGAAATTTAAATTTAAAGAATCTATTAATCATACTTTTTTTGGTATAGTTAATGGAATTTTGTACTTTAAAATGTTGTTATCAAAAAACCCCAATCTCAATTACCAGATTTATTTAATTAATAGTAAAAAAATGTTTTTTATTAATATTTAAGACTTAGTATAAATCATAACCAATAATAATAACACATAATAATGAAAATTTTAATTTATTTTCCATTTTTTGATATTCAATTCGTACCCATATTAAATTTATATATAGGGGCGCATTTATAACTTTTTATTAGCAACATTTTTTTAAACCTTTTAATATGTACAAAAAATTTTTATTGGAAGCGGGATTTTTATACAATTTTTTTATAATCAACTTTAATGATTTTATCATAGCATTTTTATAATTTCAATTAAAATTTTTTTCAAAAAAGGAATTTAAAGTGTTTGCAAATATTTTCAATTTTTTAGATATACGGCTAAACATCCATGAAAAAAAAATAACTGATTTTTCTTTAAAAATCCTAAAATCCCTTGGTTATCTAATTTAAATTCAATTTTAAAAATTTAAAAATCACCAAAAAGAAAAACCGAAAAATAATAAATTCTATTACCAAAAGCCAATATTATAATAAGTGTGAATTTGATAAAATTTTGAACGTTAATAAAAGTAATTAAATATAGAAAAATTAGAAAATTATTTATTTTATGTAAAATGGATTTGATTTTTTTAAAAATTCTATTAACCGAACTGTTATTTTTTAAGAATATGAATTCTAATAAAAAAGAAAATATTATAATGTGATTTGAAAAAATAAATAATTAAAGATTATATCTCAAGAGGAGCCCGACTTTAAAAATTGAAAAACTTGAGTATATAATATAAAAAAATTTAGAAAAAAAGGAAACATTTGAGATATAAAATCTTTCAGAAAAGTTCTTAATACATTTAGGTAAGATATTTTTTATATAATTTATAATTAGGTATAAGAATTAAAATATAAAATCGGTTGTTTTTATCTGCTAGATAAGCTTATGGTATACGCATATATATGTATATAATGAAATTAGTATATACCGGATTAATATATATTAAAGCGATAAATGGAGAGCTCAACCCCCCTCCCTTTTTTTTGTATCGTATGCCATATAATGGGAAATTTTTTCCAATAATTAGTGAAAAAAATCTCGATAAGAATATGAAATATATACTTTTAATACTATAAAAACAAAAAAAAAATTCTATAATAATAACAATATTATTAGCAATTAAAAAAATTTAAAGGGATTTTTTTATAGAAATACTAGTTAAAATTCACTCTGAATTAATATGTTCATTGCGCATATATAAGGTCCATATTTTTGCGTATTCTTTTTTTTTGGTGATTTTGATCCTAGTTGTTATAAACCTTATTTTCTTTGGAAAAATCTATATTTATATTATTTTCATCAAATAAAGAATATTCTAACATCTTGTAACAATTTACGTGAAAAAAAACATTTATTTATTAAAATTTTATATATAGTTCAATAAATTTTTAACTATTTGATTGCTATTTATATGGTTATTTAAAAAAATCCCCCCTTAACGAATACGATGCAAAATAAAACCGATAATCTTTGGGTCTCTTTATTTTTACCTAATTCCAGTGTTGAGAAATACAAGAAACTTATATATATGCATATATGTATATGTATATTAGTCGAATTCAAAATATCTATAAAATATTATCCATGTACTTAGAAATATATAAAAAAGAAGCCCAAAAATTTTATTTAGTGCGGTAAAAATCGTGTGTTATCGTTGGATATTTATTGAATCTAATTAAACTTGAGTGATTTACAAATAAGATGACTTTTTAATTTAAATTCTAATAAAAATAATTAAAATATTTGTGTTGACTTTTAATGTAAAGATTTACATGGGGTTTTTGTGAAACTTGACGTGTGAATTTTGCTGAATGATCTGGTATTTTTATTCGATGATAATTTTTTATATTTTTCCAAAAATAGTGTTCAGAAAGTTAGTTCATAGTCACATCGGGATCAAATAGATCAAAAGAAGATCAAAACTAGGTGTATATAAAACCCATATATAGTATCTAAATTGAATGCATCGATCAAAATACAATTGATATTTTTGTTCCCTCGCCTAATAAAGAGTTGTATAGTGAATGATTAAATCGCAGATTGATTTTTAAATAATAGTTAGCTAATAAAAAAAACTATTCAAGATCTGGAACAAAAGTGATTACAGTATTTTTATCGATTTGAATATTAAATCTTGAATGGGTTTGATCTTTTTCTAGTTTGTTTGGAAATGATTGACTAATCGAAAGCATTAACCACTTCTATCTCTAAACTCTTACCTCAATCCTATTTATGTATATTAACATTTTAATTTGCCTAAATTATTGATACACCCAATAATGTGTAAATACCATTTTTCTTAGTATATTGAATTAAAAACTATAGCCATTTTTGCATAATCAGCCCTGAAAGAGTTAGCTGATCAAATTGGCCGCGGATAGGAAAGATAATTTTTGATAAATTCCTTCTAAATATTTCGGAGTTTATTTTTGCGTCAAATGATGCATTAACTCTTTCAGGGCCGATGATACAAAAAATGGCTTTTATTTTTCATTCTATGTGTACATTAGATTAATGATATTCGTGCATCATTGGATAAATAAAAAATTCAAGTCAATTGAAATAGTATTTATAAACAAATGGTAATATAGCGCAAACTTTGGTCCGAAAAGGATTAAAATTGATTATTCTAGTTTGTTAAGCCTTTAACGCAAAGAGTACTCTATATGCTATGGTTTGATAAAGCTAAGCAGAAATATTTTTCAACTAATGCCAATTCTTCGATGAAAATTTAACCTTGTGTAAGAGTAAAGCAGCACTGTATATTTCTTCTAAAGATAGCATGATTAAGCCTTCTTTCCATTAAAATTTATGTGAATTCTGATCTTAAAGATATAATGCTTTAAAAACATAATAGTATGTTTCAATTCCAGATTCCTGCTTTAATTTTACTGATTTGGGTAATGATTAATTAGGATATTAGCCGATAACCCTTAAATCGATAAAAGAGATATTTAATTCAAAAATAAAACAAGCTTGAGTTGTGACTTCACTTTATGAAAATATATAAACCTGTCAATTAAAATCAATAAATGTATCTTCAGAATTATCTAAAATCTTTTTTAATAAAAACCTCTGTGTACTATCACTAAAAGATTTATGAGTATCGGGCAGAATTCGCTTTCACTATTTTTTCGAATTCAATCCAATTGGTTATACTTTCCTGTTTTTCTAAATTATCAGCCCTTATTAGAACCGATAAAATGCAAAAAGAGAAGCTTATAATTCTCGATACATCGTTAAGAGATGGAGAACAGGTAAATTTCCTTGTTACATATCTTTCCTCTTCTTTTATATATATATATTTTAAAATGAATACGTTTTTTTTTCGATAGTCCCCTGGAGTTACTCTCAACGTTGAAGAGAAAGTTGCTATCGCTAAGCAACTCTCAAGATTAGGTGTTGATGTTATAGAAGCTGGGTTCCCTATTGCCTCTCCTGGAGATTTCTTGGCTGTTGAGAAAATCGCTCAAGAAGTTGGGTCATTGATGGAAGGACGTGAGGCTATAGGAAAGCCGGCGGTGATTTGTGGTTTTGCCAGAGCTTTGAAAAAAGATATCCAAGCAGTTTATGATGCAGTGAAAATTGCAAAGCATCACAGGATTCATGTTTCAATAGCCACTAGTGATATCCATTTGGAGCATAAGCTCAAAATATCTCGTGAAAAATGTTTGGAGAAAGCGGTTGAAGCCGTATCTTTTTCAAAGAGTTTATGTGAAGATGTTGAGTTCGGAGCTGAAGATGCCTCTCGCTCTGATCCCATATTTCTGATCAAGATTTTGGGTGCAGTTATTGATGCCGGTGCCACTACAATAAATATCCCAGATACTGTGGGATACAAAACCCCGGCTGAGTTTGGTAACTTGATAAAATATGTGGTTGATAATACGGTTGGTGCTAAAGACGTAATTTGGTCCGTCCATTGCCACGATGATTTAGGTCTTGCCACTGCCAACACTTTGGCTGGAATCTCCAACGGTGCTCGTCAAGTTGAGGTTACCATTAACGGAATCGGGGAGCGGGCGGGGAACGCTGCTCTTGAGGAAATTGTCATGAATATCTCAACTCGTGCAAGCAGCCACCCAGTTTTTCATGATATCAACACTAGACTTCTATCCTCTATCTCAAAAATGGTCTCGGATATGACAGGTATGTTAGTCCAGCCGAATAAGGCCATAGTCGGTAAAAACGCTTTTTTACATGAGTCAGGTATCCACCAAGATGGAATTTTGAAAAACCGGGAAACCTACGAAATAATCAATCCAGAAGATGTTGGAGTGTTAGCTTCAAAATTCCATCTCGGAAAGCACTCTGGTAGACACGCCATCCAATTCAGACTAGAGGAGTTGGGATACTCTCCTTCTTCTTTTTCTAGTGAGCAAAAAGATAAACTGTTAGCAAAATTTAAGAAAATCGCAGATTGCAAACGGTCCGGAGTTACTAATAGCGATCTTCACGAAATAGTATGTTCTATACTATCCCTTTCTTTAGAAAACACTCCTACCCCTTATGAATTGCCTCAAACCCCGTTATAGTTCAAGGATGGATATCCAAATTCGCTAAATATGGGCTGAACCCAAGATTTTTTAATGGTTTCGGATATCCTTGGTACAAAATTCTACCAATTATTCAAGCTGGAAGCTCTTGGTGGATTAGGAGCTGTACCCTCTGCCACTGTTACAATAATAGTTATTCCAACTTATGAATTTTTGACGGAGACTGTACAGACCCGTAGTGGGCCTGTAGAATCTATTTTTATTGCAGTTGAAAAATTAGTATCTATGAATATTTCGTAATATTTTATAACTGTTTATTAACTTCAAAATAAATTTCCCGTAAAA